>CAIGRF010012328.1:4922-24693 GCA_903798235.1 Fraxinus ornus | reverse complement strand
AAAGGATAAATTTTCAATTTAAACAATAAAATATATAAACATAAAGGAATCAAGGATATGATTTAAACTTCCTCCAAACTATTCAATGGCGTCCCAGCTACCGGCGCCCTCGATTCTTTCCGACTCAGCAAGTCGGGAGTCGGTATCACGGAGCGAGGTGGATCTCATTGAGCGACTTCTCGGTATGTCCATTTTCGTGGCGACTCGAAGGCGAGATTCTGGGGCTTTTTTTGGCTATTGGTGATTATGAATTTTGATTTGTGTGTATTGTGTTGAATTGAAGGAGATTTCGGAAAAGAATTTCTGTTTGCGGGATAGAGCTACGCGCAACAAAGAGGTTGCAGTGGGTTTCAAAAGGGGGAGATGAAATCGTGAGGGCACAGACGGCGGGTGCGGCGATGTGGGTGTCAATTCTGTGAATTTTAGGAATGAATTGATGGATTTTGCCAAAGGGTTTCGGTTTCAGAAGGGTTTCGGTTTCAGAAGAAGAAGAAGAAGCAACGGGAATGAAAAAGAAGAAAGAATGGTAAAGACGGGAGTGTATATTGACAGAGAAAAACGGCGTCGTTTTGTGCGGGGAAAACGGCGTCGTTTTAAGGACGAAAAATTTAAACTCCCTCTTTTATATTGTTAAGGATTCTTGTTTCGTACATGTTGGTATCCCATATAACACCTAAGTATATAACAGAAATTAAAGAATGCCAATGATTTTTCGCCCTTAGGCCCGAATGTTCACTCCAAAAAAAGGTTAATCAACACGTTGAGCATTCATCAAAGTGGTTATCGCTCTAACTCACTAAGAATCAATAAAAATTATCAGTACAAGAGTCACAATACAAAAATCCCAACAAATTTAGCCCTCAGATCCAATTTTTTCTCTCTCAAGAAATCTCAACTGATTTCACCAAGTAACCAAAGGTTACTGCTCAACCAAGAACATAATCACCACAATTACAAAGCAATCTACACTAGACTTTACCAACAATATCTAGAACCAACAAATTACAAAATGAAAACCAAGAATTTTCAGATAGAGAACACAGAGAACATAAAGAGAGAACCCTTGAAAAATATCTCGAATTATCTAGCAAATGAGGAGTCAAGCCAAATAATACAAAAATGTCAGAAGCATCCAACGGTTGCACCAATTCCAAATGACATCGTCATAGCCTTTTAAAATTAATAACCAAAGTCGCATTTCAACAAAAGGGAGAATGCTCAAAAAATGGAAAAAGGCAACCGGGTTACATTCCACCAGATTAGATTGGGCTCTCTAGTTGGGTTGCATCATTGGACCCAAAGTGTTAAGCATAACGTTTAACAGTACATATATTTTCGATATTCCAATTCAATGCTTTCAATTACTAGTAGATGTCTCTGAAAAAAATCCTCCATTTACCTGGAAAAAAAATGTAGATACGTAACATTACATAATACATAACTTGCAAGAGTGCAAGATAAAATAGTTTGGTTCAGAAGTGGTTGAAGTAATGATTATGAAGTAAGTTATTAACTTATAGCCATTAATTACCATAATAATACAATGATAATGAAAGCTATAGTCAATTATGTGAGTTGGTGCTGGCGTCATGCAATAAATATGTAATTATTTGCACTAAATATCTCACCTAATTAAGTCTATGATTCTTACTTTCTCATTCCTAACTAAAATTTCATCATCCTTCTTCAATTCAGAAATGATTTACAATTTAATAATAATAATAATAATGCTAGAAAAATATTCCTTGCCTTACATGTTGAAGAGACAATTTTAATAAATAAAATTTTCTCCTCTAGGAGGAGGTGGTTTAGCTCGATACAAGTACACAAAAATTGGGACCTTGAGTCTCGATGTCACCTACTTATTAAAATCGTGCACGTAACTTGCTTTTGGATGAGAAATGATTTTGTCTCTTTGAAGAGGCGTCTGAAAACACAATTTAGATTGTTCAAATTGTAAATGCATACTCGTTGGTTTTGCTGATTCTTGACAGTTGATTGAATGGCTTGAGGAGGTAAGAACTTGGAAAGTACATTTATGAGGTCCGAGAACAGTATCCTTGCTGAATTTGGTTGACTTAGATGATGCGAAATCCTTTGATTGTAAGAATTTTTAATCGAACATTTAGGCTTATATGTGAAATATTGTGTATTAAATTAAAAGCTATCAATTTTGGTTAAACTCGTTTAAAGTGATTTAATAAGATTTCGGTATTTTGAGTTTTTAAGTATCCAATTAAAGTGCGTGTCTTTATGTGTAGAGACTAGGCATGTTCCTAATTTCATGATGGACCGAATTAGGTCAATAGACCGTTAGTATATATATACGGTTATGGTCCCCAAATCATATGTTTTGGTTCATTCTGGTCTGACTCCCATCATAAATAAGGAACAACGTATTGATCTGGAAGACAAAAATCGCAGGATTCATTTATCGCATTAATCATGTCTAATTCATGTACGCTTCCGCTTTCGGTTTACATATTTTTGATGATCCAACATGAACGATTCATATGACAGTAAATAATATTTTCTCAACATTGATTTCCGTCATGAATACATTATGAAAGAATTCAAAATCTCATCTATTATACTCCTAGTTCTTTCTAGTGAATCAAACATACCATATGTGTTACACATTCCCCACCTTTAAACTTAGATCAAGTTATGAAACTGATCACGAATTCTGGCAAGATATGAGTGTTCATGCGAGTAGTCCAAACGATGTACTGTCTAGGAGATGCTAAATTTTCGACCCCGGAATCGAATTCTTCAGAACTTGGATTATACTGTTCCGAACGTGGGTGAACAACCTCCACCCTTCCCAATATGTGTACTGTTACATTGAAATATTACGATAGGTGCCTTAGCTGCTTAGCACATCATCATCAGCAACAGACAATTGTCTACTGTTACATTAAAAATTTACAGCAGCAAAAGAACTTTGGGATCAACTACATGAATCCTTATTCACCACTCCTCTATTCAATTCTTAGTGTATATACTATAAATCTAAAAGAGCAAGATTTTAGTAACAAACACATCAGGTGATCAGTTTTCGTCTATCACTCTGTTTTCTGACATGTTCTAACAAGATTGCTCACGATTATTATATCATTGGAAAGCCCCGATTAGTTTAGTTTTAGATAAAACAAACAGTAGGGTTCGTGATTTCGATTAACCTTTCAGCAGGGTGATCTGCTGGAGAGAGATAGATGCCATGACCATAAACTCCACTATTCAAAGAAAGGCCAAAACCATGTAAAAGAATGCTGTTAATCTCATTCTTGGAAGCACCAAACCAAGCATATTTCACATGTGGGCTGCCCACACAATTTTCCCCTGTGGCTCTTAAATAAGCACAAAAAGACTGAAATTTTGCTTGATCAATGATGGTAGAATAAGTATCCTTATGAATGGCCTCAACCTGAGCATTCAATCCCACAGAACTAGAACTTGAAAGTTGAAACCAACTTTTTCTTAATAATCTCATATAATTTGTACCCTTCATGAATTCTGATCAAGCCATTGTTGAACAGATGAAATATTTCTTGCTCACTGTCAGCACCAGAAATTCCACTTTCACAATCAGAAGCTGAAGAAACTTCAGGAAACTGTTCTTCATGATTAGTCCCTGACTTCGAATTTGTTGGAAAATTCTTCAGATTGAGGAAATTTTAACATCTTTGTTTGAGCTGAAGGCTGGAATTGGTTTGAATAGTCATCTACTGATTCCATTGAAAGAGAGGATAAGAAAGATATTGATGTTGCTTGCTCCCCAAGGCAAAGTTATAGTTTGGAAAAATATAGAACCTTGTGATGAAAGTTAACTTGGTCTACAACTACAATCAAGATAACCTGCAGAGGAAGAAAAAATATCAGCACAGCTTGATGTTGAAGTGAAGCGAAAGTTAACAAATTATTTTGTAAGTCTTGGTTTCACATCAATAACAATGAAACAAAGAACACTCACACGAAAAGTACGGTGTCACGAATTAGGCTCCGATCCTAGAGTCAAAAGTGACAAGAACAAGTGCACACGCATTTATTGTAGTTTACTTTAAACTGGAGAGTTTTCACTTAAACCTCTAGGATTATTACAAGGTTGAACCCCCTCACATGCTCAAGATTGACGTGCAGTATGATTAGATTTCACACAACATTACAGAATAAAAAGAAAAAAAAACCTTTCGAGTGGGAAATTAAGAAATCGAGATTGAGAAATGTAATACCAAAAGTGTTGTATATCAGACAAGATATCGGAATCACTCTGATACCTCTTGTTGTGTTAATTATGCCCAAAATATCTAATATCAATTGTTGGGAACGTATCGCTCGATACCACTTGATATGAAAATAATCATCAGATTGAGATGTCGAAATAATATGACACGATAATGAAATATTTGATCACAAACAAAAAAAAATAAAAGAAGACAAGAGAATATGGCAGATGAATTAGGAGATTTGTTGCACCAATAATAATGGAGAAATATACAATTAATCCTAAAATTCTAGTAATCTCTTTTCTTGTATAGAAGAACCTAATATTTATATGGAACGTGTAGGGACGTCCAAACCCTCCTAATAGAGTTGTTGATGAAGTAAGACGTTAAAAAATCGAGTCCAAAACGAAATCGGAACAGGTGCAGGTGGCGTCACGGCGTCCATGCCCAGCGCTGTTGCTCCAAGCGTTCTGTTAATTTTTTTTTCAAATTGTTTTCTCCATCCCGAACTTTCTTCAAGTCCAATACCAATTTCCAATAGAACATTATTCATTTTAGAATTTAGTTATTTACTTATTTTTGATCTAGATTGTTGAATTAATAGTTATAAAAATCCGTCGTTAATAATCTAACAATGTTGATGTGTGCTTTTACAGTTTTACTTAGGGGTGTCAACGAATCGAGTCAAGTCGAAACTTTTTGCTCGAGTTTGAGTAAAAATATTTCGAGTTTTTTTTTGGCTCGAGCCAAGCCGAAGCTTAACCAAAAAATTTAGGCTCGACCCGAGCTTTCGGCTTGGGTTGAGCTGACGAGCCATTTTGCTATCCCTAGTTTTATTTGTATTTTATATAAATTTGCATTTTAAACTTTTTCAAGTGACATTTTAAAAAAATTAAAAGATTCATCAAGTCCAACGCAACGGGTTTATAAAATTTTAGAAGATTATTATTATTTTTTAAAAATGAAATAATATGAAAACCTTTCGTTTAAACTTAATCAAATGATAATTGAATTGTATTCTAACCTTTTTCAAGTTGATTCTGAGTAAAAAGGAAAACCAGTGTTATTATAAAGGACAAAAGGGGCATTCCGAGAATCGAACTCGGGACCTCTCGCACCCAAAGCGAGAATCATACCACTAGACCAAATGCCCAGCTTGTTGAAACATTTTCAACTATTTTTAAATATAATATATCGAGGAGCTTTGCTCCTACAATGCCAACTATCAAGTTACAAATGTTTTTTAACGTAATCCCGACCTCCATTATATTATAATTCATTTTTCTTTCTCTTCTTATCAATCAAATATTATTCAATAAAATAATATTACGTATAAATTCAAAATGTTTCATTTTTTTTTTTTAAACCACTTTTCCAATAAATTAACATTACAAAATCAAATTCTCATTATAACGTGTTAATAATGGAATCAAATACAAGCGTAAGTTGAAATAATAGATAAATAATCCCCACTTAATTTCAAGAGCATTGTTTGAATTATATAAAAAAATTTACTCTCTAAATTTAAAAACACTCTCGATTATTCACAAAATGTTCTTTTTAAATGATCTCTTGAAGATACTATAACCACTCTCATATATTTCACCTTCTAAATTCAATTTGTAAAGATAGGTTTAGTTCTTGAGTTTACACATAGATTCTTAACCATCATTCATACTAATTGCAAAAACAAATGTTGGCATATATCTCACCTTAATTAATTTCTATTTCACCTTAATTGTAACAAATCATTAGGAAAAACCAAGATTAATTGTGCCAATATTTTGTATTTGCTGAAAAATATAAAATCATGTTCCCTAAACCCATTTCCGAAAATTCATTTCTTCCTTAAATTCAATTTAAATCATACATTTCATGGACCCACAACTTTTATTAAATTTTTAATGACACGTTTTATCAACTTTTATCAAAATTTATTAAAAACATGATTTTTAACTAAATAAAAAACAGAACTACCACGGAAATGGCACAATCAACTGTCAATTTTCTGTAGTTGAAACTTGAAAGGTCAATTCCATGCCAAATCACACAGTTGACGCCCAAATTGTACAGATTACAACGCTCGAGCTGTTTATAAAACATTATCGGCTAAATTAATCAGATGAAACCAAGCTACAATCCAGAATGTAGGGATTTCAATTAGCTGGTTCAAATCGGCAGACACAATCGTATATATTTCCTTTAACTAGCTTTTCAGCGAGTCGCTGATTCTTCACCATTGCAAGCTGCAGATCGAATTGGTCATCGAATCAATAAAAAGATCCAGACAAAATGAGATTTCGACACTATAATACCCAACAATCTTCAAATTACGAATTCTTGAAAAGAACTTCAACAATCCTCAAGAACGGCTTTCGTCAATTCATTCGTGGAATTTACCGAATAATTGCAATTGCATTAACACTCTTCTATAGCAAGAATGTAGAGATTATCTCGAAATACGAAAAACTGACCTTCAGAGCATCACATTTGAACCGTGCATTGAAGTTTGTATGCAAAGCTCGTCCCATCCCTTCCAAAATAACCTGTACGAGACAAAGTCCCGTCATAGCATCGAGTGTTTTGATTAGTGCTTTTCATTAAAGAATAATCCCGTTAAAGATTCTCTTCGGGGGTTAAAGTGGGAGGGGAGAGAGAGATTTCTACGAAAAAAAAGCATCGTTTTACCAGATCAGCATCTTTGGCTGCAGCAGCCAACTCTGAACTGACTTGTCTCAAGTCTATGCATGGACTCCCACACCCATTTTCAACAACCATCAGGGGAACTGACGACGAGCTTTCCTTTGAAGAATCTTGGATATTAATCATGGCATCCACAAGTAGGCCTCCTGCTTCAGCGGCTCCTCGAAGGATGTCACAGTGCTGTTGAACACACAAGTTTTGTAAACTCCTCCTCTCAATTGTTTTCTTCTACTTTTTATCTCCTCATAATGGCAAATAAATAGATGAAAGAGTTGTACAGGATTTAATATATAATGAATGACAGTTATTGTCAGGTCCTGGTGAGCAGTACTGGTTAAAGAAAAGTAGTTAATCACTCAAGTTACAGTGAAGTTTCACATTGGTTACCAAACTTTATATTGCTACAAAGTGATCGTCAAAGTTCGCATTTATGTCAGCTCAGTTATAGTTTTTCTAATGGAGTGTCCCACAAGGAAGATGACGTTCTGACATGGCATCAATATAGATGTCTTCACATCGAACTCTCCATCAGAAAAGCAAATAGATTATAACTCAAGAGACCCACTGCAACAAAATGTAAATTTCACCAATAACTTTGTAAATATAAAGTTCAGTGACTAATATAAAACTGCAGTATAAGTTGAGTGACTCAGTGTTTTTTTTATTGATCTGTAAACGGACCTTAGCAGCCTCAGCAACAATATCAGGCACCTCCATAGAAGTAACATCATTTAGTGCAGGAAGGGAGTTGGCAACCAGCACAACCTGCAAAGACGACTTCATCATTTCTGTTTGGTATCATGCATAAGCATTATATGTCCTATCAAAAGAATATCCAAGAATTTCAAATACAGAATTCTGAAAATGGATATTAATTAGAGATTTGAAACTTCAAAACAGAAGAGAAATACATTACAAAACACACCCATTCCTCTTTTTAACTTTAGGACCACTTACTATATCTTTTGCAAAAACAAAAAAAAAAGAAAAATATTTTCTACATTATGCAGTATTGAGCTGTCAGAAATTGAGAAGGTGGTATAGCAATAATAGCATCATAATTTTTTGAACTACTTCGTCAAGATTTCTGAAGAACCAACGTACTTCAGTTCCACGTCGCAGAAGTTCCCTTGCAAGCGGAAGCATTCCTAATACAATATCAGCACCAGCGTTGTCCACAAAAAGCAAAGCTCTTTTATGAGGCCGAGTCTTCTTATCTCCGGAGCCAAACATTCTCTCTTTGAAAACATCAAAATCATCCACCTGAAATTAAATAAATAAAACCCGATAGCTTGTGAATATCATTTGTTCAACATTTTCTATCGAGAAATTCCAACGTATATGTAATATTATGCCATATGATAGTTTACCAAACCCACCCGCCAAGGTCTTTGCATTTTGTTGCGACTCATTCTGTATATTTCAATAATTGTTCCCTTATGGTAGAGATCAACACATGCACGGGATCCCCAGTCAAAGATGTTTGCAGCAAGTACCCCTTCAATTAATGTAAGCATTCTTGTTTCCTGAAAGAAAGAATATGCTGCCAAATGTCCGTAAAACGAAGGCAAGTTTCAAGAAGATGAAGATGGAAGATATATTTGAAGACTTCAGTATCAAGCATTACTCAACCTATAACCGAAATGAACTGCTACCTAGCACAGGGATGATTAGACTCCATTTTTTTTTTTTTTGCATTTATAATGAATTTTACCCTTTTATCATATCAATGAATTTGCTGAAATGAACAAGGCTATTTTAGAGCCCCATTTTCTGGGGGAGAATATATTTTGTAATAGTGATTTTTTAGAGAATATGTGGTTAAAAAGTAGGGAATTTTTTTTTTTGGGTTTTACATACAAAATTATTTTATTGGGAGAGAATTTGAGGAAAAATGAATTTTTTGAGAGGGCTCAAACAGGGGCTAAGTCTCCGCTTGGAAGGAATTATAAATGGTTTGATTTATTAATAGGTAAACGAACGGTGAATAGTGAATAGAACTGTGGTCGAGAATGAGGTTTGACCATTTATAAATGATTTATAAATTTTTCCAAACGGAGGCTAAAATTAGATTTCAAAAGGTCAACTGTAATATGTATAAGGTTGTCATACCAATCAAGCTAAAACTCTTCTTCGACAAAGGAGGATCAGAGCATAGGAAATTATACACACCTCAGTCATACTGTCAAGCTCCTTTAAAAGATCAGGTAGAACTGCAAGTGATGCTTCATTTTCCCTATTATACACGATAAAAGGAATTACTTTTGTTTATATTTCCAGTCAAGAGCAAATCAAGTCTCAGTCAATCTAAATGACAGAAAGAATAACGTCATAGCTATATCATACCAATTTAAACAGCCTCCATTTGTGACTTGGAGAAAATAAAATAAAAAATTATTGCAACAAAATGAGTCTTTGCTATATATTGGATATATGCCAAGTCACATTCCAGATAATGATGCTTATGCTTGACGGAATACCATCAGCAGTTTTGGCTCTAATTTCATAGCATATTTCAAAATAATTTGAACAAAGGTTGGCAGGACAGAACATTCCAAGCAAAGCATACCTTTGCTTTATGCTCCTATAAGCATCGATAAAGTGGAATTCCCTCAAGCACTCTTCTCTTAACTCCAAAAGGTTGGCCAGCCCCAATTTTCCATATGCAGCAGGCTCCTCCATTAACCTTGTGAGACACAACAGAAGTTTTAATAAGAAAAGCAAACAGTAAGAACTTCGCTGTGAATTGATTTCTTATATTTGGAGATTGACCGCCGTAACACAAAGGGGGGAGAAATTAACTTGACAGAAAAGAAGTAATACAAGCACTAACAAGCATAGGGTTTAAGGTTCATTCATTCAAATCAGAAGCAGACATGGAAGGAAACAGACTCAGTTATTAATAGCTTGGCTAGCGAGTTTGATGTGAAACTTTAAGATGTGTAAGAAAAATTAAAAAGAATTGTTTATTTAACAAGAGTCACTTCAGAGAACCTGGTTATGTTCAGAATTGCCAACTGGTGTAATGTCCCAATAGTGAAGTGTTTTGAAACATTATTCTTAGATTTCAGTTCAGATACATTACAGTAACAGCAGAGCCAAGTGTTTACTGAAGGTGATCTCATGCAAATCAGCCTTGCTGAACAGATTATCATTTACCTTGTCCAAAAGGGGACCGTTCCAAAATCATTAAGCATTAAGACAGAAGGTTATGTTCCAAAACCAGGCTGATTATCATTTTTTCCCCTACTTTTTTGTTGAGAGAACGGGGAGGGGGGTTTGTATTTCTCAGAACACTGACTATCTGGTGAATAAAGGTTGTAAAATGCATTCATATAGGTTGCTTGGTCAATGTCGAGGAAGCAAAACCAAAGAAAATATAAGAGCAGCTAAGCATAACTGTTACCTCACATTAGAAAAATAAAACATTTAGAGTATTTTACTTCGTCAAACTAGTTAGCACTATTCATGTTTAAATTGCTCCAATTTTTTTATTTTTTTGTAATAATCAAATTCTTATCTTAGTCCTCATTCGATTTTGATTTTTGAGAAGTGATTTTTGTGAAAAGTGATTACTTTGGAGAATGTGTGCTTAAAAAGTAAATAACAGTTACAGATTCACGCGTAAAATTATTTTATTGAGATAATGTGTGGTTGAAAATGAGTTAGATGAAAATTGATTTTGAAGAATTCAAAATCAAACAAGGTTTTAGTTTCTACAGAAAATCTTCTAAAATGCAATCTCTTTGTGTAAAAAAAAAAACGGAAGACACCTCGCCAAGTGCGCAGAGAATGCACGAGCAAATGCATCACCCCTTCTCTTAGCATCATCAGTACCACCTTCACTTGCCACAGCCTGCAGAACTCACAACAAGATCGCACAATCATATACTCAAAGACATTATAGGCACATTATTGAAAATAAAATATCGAAAAGATCAAGAATCTGAATCACTAGAAGAACGAAAACTTGATTGCCGAATACAAATGTAGCCACCAAAAGTAATTTTCTAATTAGTTAAATGTTTTCAACTGAACATTTTTGCAGGGGAACCCAGAACAAGAAGAAAGATAATGCCAAAGTTAAATTCAAATCTCAATTGAAGCATTTTACACAAGTAACTTAGATTGATGACACAAATTGTTACCTTGTTGTATACATCAATAACCAATTAAAAATAGTTGCTCCATCACGTGAACATGCAGTCTTGGAAGAACTCGTAACACAACGTAATCTACTACATTAGGACAGTTTGAAACTTGAAAGCCAATTTGTTCAAGACTTATTTCAAATTCACAACTCTACATTACAAATGATTCCTTTGACAAGTTTATTTCTCCCTTCTTTATGGGTGGGTGTGGGGTTGGGTGGCAGGGGTCTTAGGTAAACTTCTGAAAGAATTATTACCTTATCAACAAGGTCTGACAAATGTTCCGATAGGACAGTATACCAATACCTATGGCAAATTGAAAATGCCAGATAGTTAAAAAAATGAAGTGTAACAAGTACTAAGTACTGGATAACTTCAGTAAGATAAGAAAATTTTTCATCAAATATAGAGCCAATCAGTATCGTATATGACTTACTCTAGTTCACTGCGATCTGAGAGATCTATTGTGTTGGGCTCATATCTGCAATGAAGAAAGAATTACAAAAATTTCCAGGTTATTTCGAATTTGAGTCAAACTGAGTGTAGACCAACACAAAAGAATGAAACTAGAACTAACAGTGACTTTCCATTTTTTCTTTGTTTTACAACAGCAGATCAGAAGTTAGACAACCAAAAGAGGCAGTCCAATCTAAAACGAGGAAATGTAAAACATATATAGAAGGAAACTCCCAGTAAACATAATGAAACAATTTATAGTTACAGGAAAAGGTGATATATATGATCTACGAGTACGGATAGGCAGAATAAGTTTGAAAGACTACAGTAGACATGAATCCAGTTACACATCTAAATCAGCTTACGTTTTTGGGTCTGCCAACAGTGGAAACACTTCTAAACTTGGTACAAGATGGAGAACACCAACATTTAGTTCACTTGCATCAGAACGCAAGGTATCTCCTTTGGAAGACGGAACTTCAAAGCCTCCAAGGCCAGTGGTTCCTGGAGGGGCCATTGGAACAGGAGCAGTGATTTCAGTTCCCTTCTGCACAAACTTTTCCATCCACGATATCTGCAATGATAAGCATATAACATGTTAATGGTGTTGTTATAAATGCATACTTGCAAAATACTGTGTGCCATAGAAAAATGAAAAATGAGAACAGTATTTATGAAAGTTCATGTTCAATTATATGTTTACAAAATTCTCCAACTAGTAACAACTAACAGGGCAAGTCAACTATAGTTTGTAAAGTTTTTTTTATTTTATTTTTCCTTTTGTCATTCTATATTTCATTTATTTATATATTGTTTGGGAAGTGTTGCTTTAAGAGAAGGGCTTTGTTAATTTGGCAAGACCAAAGCAACGAACCAAGTTGTTCACTAGAAAAGGTGCAAGCATCCACACCATCGAAGGATGTATCAATTTGATGTATGGAATTGAGCTGCTTCACTGGCTTAGCAACTGGATAAGGGGATCATGTGTGCACAATTCCAGGATCAATTTGAGGCATACATTGGCAGGATCATTCTAACCATCAATGAGATAAGATAAAGAAAGAGGAGTTTTTGAGCAAACAAAAGGTCAGTTATCTTATTCACAAGTGAGAAGTAGGCCTGTTCTGTGTTAGCCATGTGATAGATTAGTAATAAGGTATTAAGGAAGTAATAAAACCATTATTCTGGTTTAGGGCTATAAGATTCTTAGCTTCCAGAGAGCTGCTATTTTGTTAGTTTACATTTCTTGTCATTGTTGAGATATATACCTTTGTTCAGCTTTTCACCTACACTAAAATTCTAAAGTTATTCCTAAAGAATACTGCTGCTGAACAGACCTGTTTGTCGTGTAATCTTTTGCTTTCTAGATCAGAAAACAGAAAAGGATATATAACTTTCTTCTTCTTTTTTGTTAATAGCAGTAAAGGATATAGTCCTCAGAATCATCACCACAAAGTTGCATTCACTGTTTTTATCTATGAAATGAATTCAGATCAAGCAATGGTTTAGAAATTCCACTGCATGAGAAGCAAACTATATGGCCCATCCAGTTCATATTATCCTTCCCAACTCGTGAACGATATGTGCATTACCAAGGAACATAAGAGTCTAGAAACTCAGACGAAGAACAAGTGGAAAAAATCATCCACACCCATTGACACACCCAAACCATCCAAATAATAGGGTTTGGATGCACCCAATCGTATTAATATGTGACCCAATTATACCCATCAAAAATAGTGAATATATATGGATGACTGACCCAACCATCTACACCCATTGAACTTTTGGCCTACAAAATCTCAAGCAACCAAGTAAAATATGCATTACATAATCAATAGAAAGTCACCACCAACTCAATAAGAGTCAACCGAGTTGGCTCAACTTCCATCATCCCTTACCACCTGCCATTTCCAACATCCTGCATAATGACCATGAACTACTACCACCAGCACTTCCCACCATACCTGCCACCACAAACAGCTCCTCTGGCATCATGCCCTCATCACCATCAGGCTCCGGTTCTCCCCACCAATTTAACTCTCAACAATTTAGTAATTTACTAATAAACTCTGCACTGCGGTCATATATACAGTAACATAAAATTTGTCAAATAGGTAGATATTAAATCTGACTTACCTAATTAATAGTGTTGTTGAATTAATGGTTCATGGATGCAAGATCGATGGTGCAAATGGTTGCCCTGCAACTTAGATGTGCTATACAACGTTGGAGAAATTAATGATCTAATGAATCATGGAGTAATTGACGGGATTGGCATTGTCGAGGGAGTGGTTGTTTAATGGTTTTTTCCTGTGAGTTTATAAATTAGGGGTTGAAGTGGAGGAATAAGTACAAAACGGCTGATGGCAAAATATTATCCATATAGAATCGTGTATTAAGTGGGTCATACAAGTGGGTGATCCATTTAGACCATTTACCCAATGTATCAAATGATCTCAATTCTCAAGTTATATGCCTATCAAATGCTCATATGCCACCAAATAACAAACAAAAAAGAACCTTGCAGCCTATAAATTTGGCTCAACTAAATGAATCATATTCCGCTGCTTATAAACATACAAGATCGTTAATGCAAAGAAAATTAGAGTCAAATGAATAGCGTCCATATTAAGCCCCTGTTTGGCCCCAATTTCTTAAAATTCATTTTCCCCCTAACTCATTTCAACCACACATTTTATGGGCCTCACAAGTATTATCAAAATATATTAAAAATATAATTTATAGCCAAACCAAACAGAGGCTAAATCTCCAGATTTTGTTATCATAATTAACACGTTATCAAATGTTAGACTTTAAATGAAACACAGTTTTGAAGCACCTCAGGTCATAATAGTGTTGGCCAAAACTTGCCTTCTCATTTAAATCTCCTAGAGGTGGACCATGGATATTTCCTCCCACATACGGTGCACCCATCGGGAACCTTTCTACTAGCTGATGAACCATAAGGTCATCTAAACCGTGCTTTTCGTAGCTCATAAATGCACCTAAAGCTCCCAGAAACCCTTCATGTCGTAAAAACATTGCCTGTGCTTCCCCTTTAGACCTAATCAAACAGTACGAGAAAAGAAATGAAAATAACACAACATACCACTTAAATATTCACAAAAGAGGTAACAAAACCACTAGACAATTATTACAAGATAGAAAATTTCATTTTCATGACACTAAAGAAAACCAATACAACTTCCATGAGTACATTTCTAGAATTACCAAAAGTGAACTGCGAATGAGATGGTGTCCATAGTGTAGGCATGGCCTCTGATAAAAAAACCTCCAAAAAATATCCTCTTAAGTCCAAAGCGCAATGCATTTAAGTAAGATATCTACAGAAATCGAAAAAGATGTCAGGCATATAATCATACAAGGATTGCTGAATAAGTCATGCAGTTTTATTTGTCCATATCAGGAAAGTAAGTTGAGGAAGGAAGAACTAGCAAATAAATGGTAACAAAGGGTAATAAAATAGTTTTTCCAAGGATTTCCAGAGTTTGTCATTTTGTGTGTGATATTTATTATTATACTAATCACGTAAAGAAAAAAAAATCATTGACCAGAGGAAAAGAAACATAAGACACAGAAGGGTTCAAATGAATGAAGCGAATGCGCCGTGAGATAAGATTTCACAAATTGGAAATGTCATCTGACACTATAATGAAAATGATATTCACATGAATGAACAAGTGATGCGTCATCTTGGTTCTAAGGTGGTATGATGAAACTTCTATGAAACTTAAACCATGTAGGCATCGAACATTCGCAAATACAGCATAAATGTCTCTTTTTGAAGAGTATTAGCGTAAAAGGATAAATAACCACACTGGATGCATACACTGGTTCTTAATTCTTTTTTTGGCTGCATACACTGGTTCTTAATTCTTTTTTTGGCTGCATACACAAGATATGGATGGGAAACTACTTTAATTATTCAACACAAATGATGAGTATCTGAGAAATACAATAGAAGAATGTCACATACCCTGATTCTGAATTGTCAGTAAAGGAAAGTTAGATGCAATGGTGGTCAAAATGACAATCATGATAAAGAACATTCTAGTAATGTGATACCTAGAATGAGATTACATAGGAATTTATGACCTGTGGGAACTTATAACAAATTTCATTTGTTTTTACAAATTATTGATAGTTGTCTGTCTCCTCTTTAATAATTATATATGTTCTTTTCCCATTTCATGACCAACTATTAACTAAATTTTTTTATACACCATAGTTAAAAGAAAAAGAAGCATACATATTCATAACGATACATGACAATGAATTAAAATTAATAGAACATCAATGTAACATACCTGGCCAATATTATAGGAAATCATTCGCAAGAGGGACAGAGATATATCTTCAGGTCTGTAATCATCGAGCTCCTTATTTTCAGATATTGCCTTGCCAAAGCTAGAGGCAATTGTTGATGCAGAGAGACCAATCTATTATCATTCACGAAGCCAAAAACTTAATAACGAGAAGAAAAAAGTTTCAGGAAATCATGGCTTTTATAACTGTATAAATGCTGGCAGAAAGAACTAGCAAATAAATTTTATTTAAAGAAGGAAGAAAAACCAAAAGGGAAGAAAGCTATTTAGCCCCAATAGTCAAGCAAACTGCCAGAGAGGACAACCCTCTATCCTTTGCATTAGAGCCAAAGAGAAGAAACTTGATGGAAAAAAAAAACGAGAAGTACAAAAAGGGGAAAGAATATTGTCTCTCTTCCCACCTCACCAGGTTCTCATAATGACCAAGATAATTTCTAAAGGCAATTAATTTCTAACTCCTCACGTCCAATCAACATTATCAACAGCATTAGATAATGGAAATGAATTGTAGCGGAGTATATAGTTACAACTTATTCCAAAACTAAACACTTCTAAAGTACAAGGACGAAACATGAAGGTGGAAACATATGATGCACCGACACGAACACGTGTGTCCGACAAACCGACACGCGATTTTTTAAAAAAAAGTACGGATATGACACGTTGATTAAATTATTTAAAAATTTTCATTTATATAATATAAATTTAGCCCCTGTTTGGTACACATTAAAATTTTCATTATCATTCTTCTACTCATTTTCAACCATACATTCTTCAATAAAATAATATTTTCCATCACATCAATAACTTTTTCTTATTTTTCAACCACACACTCTCCATCAATCTAATATTCCAGAATACATTCTTCCAAAATAATGTAGCTCAAACACACCCTTAATTTTATACTTGTCATTAATTTTTCTTGTTGAAATTTTTTAAATGAGTACCTATTTGTTATTTAATAATAATAATTTGAATTAAAAATATATAATATTTCTGAAACAGAAAGAAAAATAATCATGATAGAGCGTTCGAGGAGTGTCAGCATACAACATAGGCGGAAACATATTATGAAAATGTCTAGATGGTTTTTGTTTTCTTTGTCACCCCCACCCCCGGGGGGTAGGAGGAAGAAAATAGGAATGTGCTATACCTTTGAGTAATCCATTCCACCGTAAATATCGCCAACAAGCATGTCTATGGTTCTATTATCACCACGTTGGCTCAGCTCCAATAATTCATCAAAACTGATGGCGAAGAGTTAAAAGCAAAGTTTAGAAATTCAAATGCAAACAAGGAAGTCGAGGAATAGTAGAAAGTTAACCATTGCATCAAGACAACCTTTTGCATTTTGTTAACAGCTTCCCTAATCCCCAGTATGTCCCCCCACCAACATTTGTACCACTAACTCGCTGGAATTTCCCATCCCCATCAACCTGTAACCGTTAACAGTATAGTCAAGACCATAAGGTCCATAGTAATATTCAAAGAGAAACTAAATGGCAATAGAAAGGATGTTTACACCTTTATCATACTAACACCAGATCCTATATTCACGAGAAGGTACGGAAATAAATCGTTTTGATCAATCTGCACAAACATTTTTTGACCCTCGATATGTGTGAAAGCTTCATGTCGAATTGCCTACAAAAATCAAAAGTAGCTTTCAACACTTTCAACAATAGGATGAACAAAGGAAAGAAAGAAATACACCAAAACAAAATGGCATAAAAACACCAGTATGCAGCATAAGCAGTTAGTCAAGAAAAAGCCTCTCCGATAAACAATGACACACACATCAAATCCAATGTGTTCATCAAATTTTTCCAACTTTATACTTCAGAAGATGAAAATAAGGAAATGAGATTAGCAATTCCTCGAGCATCTTTCTTGATCCATAAGACCCTTTTTAAGCAATAGCCAACAACAAATAACACTGGGTAAAAGAAAATAAGGTACATAATGCTCTCAGGAGAGAATTTCAGATTGCACCTTGAGCAAGAAATTTGCTCCAGCCACAAGACAATTCATTTCGTCCTCTTTCTCTATACTAATTCCAAGTCTTTCCTTAAAGAGATCGGCAAACTTGTACGCCCCGCCACCTGTAGCCTTCACAAAAATGTAACTAATTAATAGAGGAACATGTAGACGAGTGCAACAAATCTCAGTTAGCAAGGTAAAAATTAGCAACCAATGAACTTTGGCAGCTATTGCAGTTAATTCATAATGTTAAACAATATATAAATGATAATCGACTATAGATCAGAGATTGAGCATTGTGATATATCATTAAAGAAAACGTCATTTCATTCAGCAGGGAGAGAAAAATGCAAGGTTGGGGATAAATCATGACAAAATAGAGCTTTTGTCATAGTGTTATTATTCGCTATTCACAAAGAAGCAAACTATCCATGGCCTAATCTTCAGCAAAAAGAAAAAATGATATGATAGAATTGATGATTGGGCACAGCATTCTACTTAACAAATTTTCACATACAAAATCCAACTCCATTTACCTATGGGCAAAATTCTTCTCCATTGTCTTTTGCTTGCTTAAGAAAAAATTAATTAGAAAATGGCAAGATGCAGGTGCTGGTGGGAAGGAAATATGGCTACTTAATCCTAAAAACAGTTTCTTACAGATATAAGAACAAATTATTAGAGCAGATTTTTTCAATAGAAACGGTGGAAAGATATACCGGTAAACATTTTACAATATTTTAAGAAGCTTTGTGCCCAATTCACAATACATGTGAAGATATACAATTCTGAATGTATAAACAGAAAGAGAAGCAAAAGTAAAAGTTTTATAAGTCAAACAATTATCTATTATTCATCATTTAAATCATTTAAATTATAAAGCAAATATAGTGTTTGCTTCCTATTCTTTTTCCTCAGATATTTAGAGAATCGATGTGAACCACACTTCAAAGTTTGAATCTTCGTCTAACCTTTTCAGATAGCTTTTAATTGCATTAAGTGATATTATGTTACCTGTTTGAGATAGTAAACAACTAATTTACCTTAATTACGGTGTTCTCAGTGCTTGGACCTTTGGATTGCCAACGTCGTGAATCCATTCCTATAATAAAATAGCACAAATACAGACAATAAGTAACCACAAAAAGATAAAATCGTGAAAATCAATCGTTGAACTAACTCATCAAAATACACAAGAAGAATGGAACAATAGCATTTTACTAATCATTCATTATTACAAGTGGGGAATATACCACCACGATGAAGCTGCTTTGAGTAGATGAAATCCAAGCATTCTTTTATCTTGATTGTCTCAAACTTCACAAAATGCAGTCTCCCGCCAAGAATAGGGTAGCTCCTTCTATTGCCATTAGAAATACCCAATCTCGCCGTAATTGTCTTTTTTCTCTTGTCATTTATTGGTTGGTCCTCGCATCTCGAAAAATATACCAACTTGATGAGAGATCCTACAAAATGAAATCTATTCACTTCATAAATAGTTACTAAAAAGAGAAAAAGACAGTCGTATTTCAATCAAAGCTTGAATTAAATTTCCCTCCCAGTGAAAAAAATAAAAATAAATAATAATAATAATAATAATAATAATAATAATAACAACAACAAAGATATCAATGGAAAGTCATATAACATATAATCTAGGAGGACACGTGATATTAAAATTAAAAAGAACATGTAGTCAAAGTTACTTAAAATTAGTGGTGGCAACGAGCCGAGCCGAGCCCGAGCCCGAGCCAGGAAAAAAAAGCTTGTGCCGAACCCGAGCTTTTTTAGGCCGAGCTTTTTTTGGCCCGAGCCGAGCCGAGCCCGGCCAAAAAAAATGAGGCTCGGCCCGAGCTTTCTGCCCGAGCCTTAGCGGGCCGAGCCGAGCCCGAGCCGAGCCGGCTCG
>CAIGRF010012317.1:10817-20948 GCA_903798235.1 Fraxinus ornus | reverse complement strand
CTTGAGGGGGAGTGTTAGAGAATATTTCCTAAGATAGTAAAATTGTAAAGTAAATATAGATTAGCCCTAGTTTCTATCCTAATATAATGTTAGGTATTTGTATATATACACCCATGTTTCCCATGAATAAGACAAGAAGAATACCTTCAGAAATTACAAAGCTCATGTAAAAATGAAAGAGGAATTTAGAATGGCTGCTGAGGCTTGAGAGAATATAGGGATTCGAAAATTCTAGTTACGGAGAAGATTATATTTATTAAAAAATCAGCCAGCAGCAGGTGTAGAGTTGATGGCTTATTGAATTTCTGTTTCCATATTGGTCATCGATGATAATATGGATGTTTGAATAAAAGACAAAGTTCGGAAAGTTCTATTGGCATTTTAAGAATGATTTATGAACGATACAATCTTGAGCAAGTGAACTTTTCTATATTCTTCCGTTCTTTTTTGGGTTGTACAACTTACTCTCAAGGAAGCAACTATCGTTCCTTTAAATTTTCTTTGCCGCTTATATGTGGTTCCTTTTTTTAATTCTTCATGGCATAACAAGGTTTATCACCTTTTCATATGGATAGGAAACTGACCCATATGATAACTGCGTGAATGTTGTGGAAGATTATGTTCCAGCGCCAGCGGCCTCACCATTTTCAATCTGTGAATTGAAAGCTTTTTGCCTTTTTGTACTTATTATTGAATATTGTTTTTGTTCTTTTTGGCAGTTATTGGATCTTCCTGGTATTATTGAGGGTGCTAAAGATGGAAAGGGTAGAGGTAGACAGGTAAGGCATTTTTTCTGATCACTTGTTTTCTTGGTTGTTTTAACCCCATCCCCCTCTTATGCCCCTCATCAGTTTTTCTTCATTCCATAACTCTATCTGGTCTGAATTCAGGTCATTAGTACTGCTCCCACATGTAACTGTATTCTTATCGTTTTGGATGCACTAAAGCCAATTACTCACAAACGGCTCATTGAGAAAGAGCTTGAGGGATTTGGGATAAGGTAACATCTTTGCTGTGCTATATATACCTTATCTTGCTGTTCATCTGGTCAAATATCCTCCTCATGCTTTAATGATGGTTTCTGCCATGTGTATATTTTCTTCATCTGCTGTTTGATTATAAATAGATAGTTGCTCTTGCTTAACCTGAATCCTCAAAGAATATGCTGCAGGATGCTGTCTACTTTGCAATTTCCGTGTTTCATAACTGATCATTTGTGGTAGATATGTTCAAGCTTGCGTACTAGCATGCGATCTTGTAAGCTGTCTTATCATATTGAGATATTATTGTGTAAAGTCATAATCTTAGAATACAACTGAACTAATTGTGTGTTTTCCCACAAATCGACTGGAAAGAACATTGGAGTATGACAGCAATGGTTAGGAAAGCAACATATTGCATGGAAGAATTATGCCAATTTGCTTAACATGGAGTATTGTGTATATACTAATTGTGTACTAGGAAATGTAGCATATTGAATTAGGTAGAAGCCAGACAGTGTCAGCTAGCTCAGCATGGTAGTGCTTAAACACCGATTGCGAAGTACTAGGGAAAGTAGCATATCGGCTTGGAGAAGGTTGCCAGCTTGCTTAACTGGAAGTAATGCTTAGGAACTAATTGTGAGTTAGGAGGAGAGGTTACTCCATTAAGATTATAAACTTGTTATGCTGTTGTTAAATTTTCTGAGAAATTATTCATGGTTGATTCTTCTCCAGAATTCCCCAAATATTTTATATTAAGTATACTTGTGTGGCTCTTTGGGTTTGTGTCTAGAATTAGAGTTGTTCTATTTTTCCCTTTTGTCCCTACATCAAAATGATCGAATATTTTTATTCCTTCTTGCACTGAGATTAGGCTGAACAAGGAACCACCAAATCTGACATTTCGGAAGAAAGATAAGGGTGGGATCAATCTTACATCAACAGTTGCCAACACTCATCTGGATCTTGATACGGTGAAAGCAATATGCAGTGAATACAGGATACACAATGCTGATATTCATCTTAGGTATGATGCAACTGCTGATGACCTCATAGATGTCATTGAGGGCAGTAGGGTATATATGCCTTGCATCTATGTTGTCAATAAGATTGATCAGATTACACTTGAAGAGCTGGAGATTCTGGACAAACTTCCACACTATTGCCCAGTCAGGTATAATTAGCTATGTTTTGTTTTGTCAACAATATTATATTGGTTTCATTGGAGAACTTGTTCAATTGGACAATGCTTCTCAATCGTATATGTAGAATCAAAATAGTAAAATTACACTTCAAATCAGACTCATATGCTGTACGCATTGTTTGCATTCCTAATCTATTGATATTTGTTTGCTTAAGGCTACAAAACTTCTTGCTATCCATGAACCAGAAATTTTTATTGTCTTTTTCAGTATATTAGTACTCTTCGGATCACCTTTTTGTTTTTTTCTAACCAACAGACAGCAAAGCTTCTGTTACAACTGTATTCTTCTTTCTTGTCTTCTTTTCAAGGAGAAGTGGTTAACTTTGTGTTGAAGCTTCTTGAGTTTGTTCATATGGTGAAATAGACAAATCCTGGGTCTCTCTTTCCACCTCTCCCTCTCCCTCTCCCTCCCCCTCCCTCCACAATATGAAAAAATGCGGTCTGTGCTTGTAATATGCAGAGTTGAATAAGCAGCTTACCTTCTTTCCCTTCTTGCAAAAAGTGATTTGGTGGAAGAAATTTCATTAATCACAAGCTCGTGAAATCTTCCAACCTGTTGGTGTTATTCTATCTGCATTTTTCTCGGTGCTTATGTCTAGACAATTAAAAGATTTTCAGCTACAACAAGTTGATTTTTTCAAGTTATTAGCATAGTTGTAAATTTGACAATCCTAAGTTCATACCATCTGGATATAGGCCTTACTTTTCAAATGTATGAGCCAATGATAACATAGATAAGGCTGTTCTATAAATCAGTAAATCTCTGCGCTGTTTCTATTTATTAGAAAAATATAGTAGCTGAAGATTTCGTTGTTCCTTTATGTTTCATGTAATGATTTGTTTCTTATTATGATTTGCAACAAATTAATAAAGTGCTCATCTAGAATGGAACCTCGACGGTCTGCTGGAGAAAATATGGGAATATCTAAATTTAACTCGCATATACACAAAGCCCAAGGGGATGAACCCAGACTACAATGATCCTGTAATATTGTCATCAAAGAAGAGGACAGTTGAGGACTTCTGCAACCACATCCACAAGGACATGGTTAAACAATTTAAATAGTGAGTCTCTCTTCCCAATTTCCTTGTTTCTGAAGCTTTTGATTGTTCATTAGTTTCTCTTTTCATTCCATGCATTTGCTTTATTTCCACTATTTTGTTTGAAATAACTGCGACAAATGATTTCATATAATATTTTAGTTTTCTGATTCTCAACACTTCCTTAGTTCCTTACTCTTAAACTGACTCGTCGTTTTGTTGAATGATTTAGTGCATTGGTTTGGGGTTCAAGCGTGAAACACAAGCCCCAGAGGGTGGGCAAGGTAACTATACAAACTTCTTAAAAATGCGGTACCTCCCAAGTTGTTCATATTACATCTGTTGCTGAGTGATTAATGTGCCACGGCCACCTTTCTATTTACCAGGAACACGAATTGGAAGACGAAGATGTTGTACAAATCATTAAAAAGGTGTAGAAGTAAAAGTTGAGGAAAACATTGCTACATGATGCATGAATGGAATTTCTAGCATGTAAGTTTTTCACTTGTGCTAGGCTTTGTTCCGTGTACCTATGTCGATGAATGCTCTTTATACATTTTACAAGTATGGAATATCCTTTTTCTGAATAAAGAGTTCTTTTGAAAGCCAATTGCATTTATTTATATTCATATTTTCAACATGGTCTTTTGACATGCAGATCGTATTCAATTTTTATGAAGATTAGCTGCATTGTTACATGTATTATACTTTACATTATTTGTCACGTTACGCATCTAATTTTTGACATCAATCCAAGTCAAGTTGAGATGTTATTCTAATTTTTGACATCAGTTCAAGTCAAGTTGAGAAGGAACATTTGACATCATAAATTATTGCAATTTCCCCTTTTTAACTTTTTGACGTCCTTTTCTTTCTCCCATTTTACTTTGTATGAACATAGCGTGTAACACGCTTTTGAACAAACGTAGAAATAAAGTAATTAATCTTAAGTAATGTAATTATTGGTTTATTGCGGGTGTGTTTGATGCGGGGAAAGAATGCATTTTTTCAAGTGATGTGATGAAAAATATGTGGTTAGAAAATAAGCTTCTGTTTGGACCACATTTTCGCCCAAAAAAGTGGAGAAAATATAGACGTTGCTGAGCTATTCAGTACTTGTTTGATGCATTTCACCAAATTTACCCTCACCCAATTTTCTAGTCAAATAAATTGAACAAGTGGGAGGAGGGCAAAAGGGGAATGTGGAGTAAGTTGAAATATCTAATCATTGCATGTGCACTGTATGAACAATGCTTGACGTGATGGGAAAATGCATTTTTTTTGGGAGAGAATGAGCTCCAAACGGGGGCTAAGGAAAAATTTTGGATTTACGTGTAATATTATTTTATTAATAAATGTGATTGAAAATGAATGGAAGAAGAATGCATTTTTTCCAAGAATGTTGATCAAACATGAGCTAAATAACTTCCCTATTTGTACACGCATATCATATTCAATTTTTATGAAGATTAGATGTATCATTACTTTTCGCCACTTTTCTTACATGACATGAAATAAGTGTGCTTTTCGCCACTTTTCTTTCATGGTTAAACAACGAATGAGCTAACAAATCATGAGACAAACATCGAACATAGCGTCAACTAGGTCAAATGGACTAACACATTGCAAAGCAATGAGAATAATTTAACTCGCCAAATTAACTCAAAAAGCTTAATAAGCAACTGTTACAAGCACGACAAGAAGAACAGAAAAGATAGTAATATACTAAATTGTAACATACCAAATGCCATACCTATGGCTTACAACTTGGAAACTTTTATATCACCTTCTATTAATCGAAGTACTCGAATAATTCACCTGTCTTCACCAATCTTTCTCTTGCGTATATAAGAATTATCTTTACAGATTTATCATCAGGCTCAAAAAATGTACCATTGAACTCTCTACACGTGCAAGAAATCTCAAAAGTCCATATAAACGAGGCAGACAAGAATTTGAAGCAAGACAAGTTCGGATGATTATTTATACGAAACCTGAAAACAGCTAAATAATCCCTATTTTTTGGGTAATAATTGATCAAAACAAGGAAAGGTCGACTTGACATTACAGAATGCGACTTAACTCCATCAAAATCAAGCCTTCACACAGCAGTTGAAGCAGCTCAAAATACTCTTCCTGGCCTGTGACACACGATAGCAGAGAATTAACGATAAAATCTTATCACAATCGGTCTGTAAACTGAAACGAGCTTCAGAAATTACTTAAATGGAAAATCATGGGCAACAGTAAAAAATGCTGGTCAGTATGTTGACTGTGTAAGCTGAAGTAAGAGCTTTTCTTGTTAAAAATACACGACAGCCAACCATAGAGAAGACAATAAAGAAAGAAATAGTTTTTGAGTAGTGTTGACAATATTAGCTCGACTGCTGAGAGAAAAGATGATCCTTCAGAAAATTTTGTCCAATCCAAACGGGAATCTATGCCGGACTATGTCGCACTACAATTTTATAGTTAATTGCTCTAAAATCAACTATAGTTACAATAAAAAAGATATTAGCCACACCATTCATTTCAAATAAAGTTTATAGCCAAAGTTGCATTTAAATTTAAAAAAGAATGTCTTGTAACATCATGATTTTTTCAAATTTAAAGAAGGCTAACTACACAAAAGTAAGCTGCATCATGATTCTATATCACATGCCTTACATTATTCATTGCATGTGCACCACCTGTATATGCATGTGGACCTGGAAATAAGATTATCTCAAATTTATGCTAGTACAAGTCGTTTTCACATTTCATGTGCTAAGGTACTAAACCAATAATTACATTAACTCAGCAACACATGATAAAATTGGCTGCAAGCCCCCACTAAGATCAAGAAAATCATTCATGAACCTCGTCCAACCTAATACCACTTTGGCTGTAAGGCACTAAATGATTTTTGATTCACGCTTCCAAAGACATGAGTTAACAAACTTAAGTTTCGTACCTAGTCCAAAAAGTGTGCCATTGTTGTAATTTTCATTTGAACCAACAGAATAAACTTGAGCACATGGCACTGCTGTACTTGTTCGTCTTAAGTCAGGGTTGAGCCAAAGTCGGCATTTCACTTAATTGGGCAGGTAACTAATCAGAATGTTTTCACTATCCAACACAGGGATCCATTACAAAGCCACCTACCTGCTAGCCTGTGAATACACTCACTGAAAACACCTAAGTTTCAGTCCCCCACCCAATAGTCCTAACCACATATAGTCTACTGTCCTAATTAATAACTACCGACTACTCCCAATGACTCATATTTAATCAATCCTGTCTTCATTAAAACATAAACATAGTTAAAAGAAAGTGTACTAAAGATAGCTGAAGAACTCACTGTTGGCGAGTGATTTTGATCATAGTCGTGATGATCATCAACATGGGCAGTTTTTGTAGTTCGAGTAGTTGAAGAGATGAGCTCTTCCTCATTTCCGAGACTGGCTCTTGATGGATCCCTCTTATTTTGCTTTCTCATTTCTCTTATTTTTGAAAAATCCACGGAGTAGTCGGGCAACGGACCCTTTTGGTCCCATTCCCCAAATTGTGGAACAGATAACCAAGGTTCATTCCTCTATACAGGAAGAAAAAATTAGGATTAATTGACACTTTGAAAGTTTACGATTCTTTCTTTACTGGGGAATGGTAAAACATGGATATGCACTTGGCAATCCAACATTATAACAACAAAAACATAATAAGCCTTATTTCCAATAAGTTTGGAGTTTTGTTTTTCCTTTCCTCATTTACTTTCCAATAGCCTCCAGAATTAGAAAGAAAAAGAGAAGGAAGAAAATGATAATGTCATAGCAGTTTTTATCCTCGGTCCGCTCGAACAATCTCTCATATTAAATGGTGGATCATACACAACCAAGAACTACTTATCAAAAATGGGGGTCAGAATAAAAAAATTTAAAAAAAAATATCTGGTGTAAATATTCTAGGACTCATTTCCAATGTTATCCTGTAAACAACGTTTGCATTTTCAAAGTAGGCTTGCATAAAAGTGAAAGTTCTCATAAGCTGAATGTTTTTCAAAGAAACCAGTCCCTTATCACAGAAAGAAAGCAAAACAATCTTCTATTCACACAATTTTAACAGCAAATTAATACCCTTTTTTCTTCTTTTTTTTTATGATGGATATTGGAAAAGTTGTGTTACTGACCAAAGAAAGTCAAAATTTGACTAATTAAGATGTGAAATCCCTTATAATCAAGTTAAAATTCAATTTCATCAAAGCCTGATAATTTCAGGGACATCATTTACATTGAAGAATAACACATGCCTACTGATGTTTTCAAGAACTGAATTATGCTAAACATCTTCAAGATTATGAAAGCAAACATATAAATACAAAAATTTGTAGACAACTAAAACAAATATCAAGATTAAGAAGAAAAAAAAAAAACCACAAGCGAAGCAAGAGAAAGAAAGAAAACTTAATTTTGATTACTTTCTGTAGGTGTCATAGTATAATTGATCTAGCAGAAACTCAACAAAACATTCGTTTGGCATCTTCACAAGTTCCCATATATATAAAAAAAAAAGCCAGAAAGTTCAGAATAGACATTCAAGGCCATGTTCAATCAGTAGTATTGAACTCGAGAAACAAGATTTTAACTCATATTTCTTCAATAATATTATCTTGTCTAATCTAATTTACCAAAAGCATCACAAGGATAATTCAAGAATGAAAACTACAAACACAGAGAGGACTAACTTTTTACCTCCTTGCGATCTTCCATAGTTTCAGTAAAAAAATCTTGGATTTTCTTGAATATACAGACCCTTTTTTTCTCCAAAGAAATGAACTCTGAAGACTTTTAAGTGATAATTTTATTTGTTCAAAAATGAGGAAATGGAGTAAATATAGGCAGAGAGAGGGGAGAGAAGCTTTACACTGTACACTTCTACGAGGGTTTCCTATGGTATGGACCGTGTGGTTACTGTGGACTAATTACAAATTCTACACTTGGACTCCATGTGTTGATCGCTGTTTTTGTGTGTATGACAGAATATTTATGAGATAAGAACTGCCGCTAGAATTCCACGCGGTTTTGGTTTTTCAGCACTACTGGCAATGCACTTACTTTTATTAGGAAAGAGGGTCAAGGTGGGGTGGGGTTAATTACGACTTTCAACCTGTTGTCCCAATTTGTTGTACACCATGTTAAAGTACCATAATCAAGTCCATGCTGCTTGACTCGACTACCATTGTACTAAGTTCGATCTAGGGCTGAATATGGATTGATTTGGTTCGATTCTCTCGATACAAAATTTTCGGGTATTTAATAAATGAAATCGTCGGGTCCAAATATAATTATGGAACCGTTTGGGTTCGATTTCGTACCGTAATTAATTTTTTTAATATTTATAATAACACTACATAAATACAACTAATAACATTTTCATACGTAACTTTTACAAATTGACGTAGTCGAATTTAAAAACATATAAATAACAAACTGTCCAATAAGATTAATTCAATGAATACAAATATAAAAAAGTATATACTAACATTAAAACTCGGTGATCCATATCAAAGATAAAAAAAAATAATAATAATTTGGTTGGATTAATTTGTTAATTTGTTTAAAAAAATTATTTAGATTCGGTTCTTGGTTTAGAACCGACCCAAATCCACGGTTATACTAACATTAAAACTCGGTGATCCATATCAAAGTTACAAAAAAAAAACTAATTTGGTTGGATTAATTTGCTAATTTGTTTTAAAAAATTAAAATAATTTAATTAATTCAATATAAAAAATTAAAAAATTATTCAAATTCGGTTCTGACCAAGAATCGACCCAAATTCATCGGTTCTCAATTCGGATACCTATTCGGGTATTTAATTTATGAAGAACTGCTCGATTCGGTTCGGTTCGGTTCAGTTCGAGATTTTTGTTCAGCCCTAGTTCGATCTATTATTCAAGTTAGCTCGCTTTGTCAAATTTAGGTTTGACTAACCCCATTAACTTGCAAGTCGTTCACAATTCGTCCACTTTTTTTGTGAGCCAGTTTGCACGCTAGCCAACTTGAACAAGGTGTCGACTCGCACGGTTATCTTGCTACTCAAAAGTAAGAAAATGAAGAAATAAGTCAAAATTACAAATTATTAAATGTTGTATTAAGTATGAAATTAAAAGAAATAGAGAAATTAGTGAATTTAACAGTATTATATAAATAAATGACCTTTAAAGTTAGATTTAATAGGAGAAGATGAACATGATAGGAAAATATTTAATTAATACTTCATAAAATTGGAGAATAATATCTGGAATAAAATAAGGATTTACCATTAATTAATGGCTTTCATATCTCTATATTATAAAATGGCTATGAGATGGTGGGTTAACAGATTTTGTTGTTTTAACAGATTTTGTTGTTTTTCCTTAACAGATTTTGTGTTTCTCTGTTAAGTGTGTGTTAAGTGTGAAGAATTCCATTAGTCAGGTAGCTGAAAACCGTAAATAAGCATGCAATTAAGGCTAATAATTCACTAAGCAATTAAGGCTGAAACTGATTTTGGAATTCCATATGATTTGAATCTGAAAATCGAAATGAAACTATTAAGGCTGAGAATTCACTATACGATTAAGACTGAAACTGAAACTGAATTAAAACTGAATTATTATTTCTTTGTTTGATCATATGGAGAAGAAGAAAGAACAGTAGTCATTTGCCTTGAATTGTAGCATTTGTGCCGTAGAATTCCAATCCCAACCAAGCTAAGCAGCAATTCCAAAGGTAATGTCCACCACCACCAGGACGATCTGCACCATCACCATCACCACCATGCCTTCATCATCACCATGATCTGCAGTGATGATCTGCGTTGCTGCCAAACATCAACCCTCAATCGAAAGGCGTAGCCAAACTCCCAAGCTCACTGCCCAAACTGCAG
>CAIGRF010012308.1:0-19381 GCA_903798235.1 Fraxinus ornus | reverse complement strand
TTTTTTTTTTTTTTTTAGTTTTTTGCAATGTTAACAAATTTAATAATCAATTGT
The DNA here is from genome assembly GCA_903798235.1 of Fraxinus ornus. Classification (NCBI taxonomy): domain Eukaryota; kingdom Viridiplantae; phylum Streptophyta; class Magnoliopsida; order Lamiales; family Oleaceae; genus Fraxinus; species Fraxinus ornus. The sequence goes on along the minus strand of CAIGRF010012308.1, from coordinate 19,327 downwards.
AAAAAAAATGACAAATTTCATGTAAAATAAAGTCAAATGTGAACAAAAAGATCCAAACTTTTAAAAAAAATTCGGGTGGAAAATTATACCAATCAAACACACTTAATTACAATTCCCAATAAAATATTTTCTAGGAAAATCTTTTCCCTATAAAATATTTTCTTTCCACCAATTTTACACCCTTCAATCAAACGGACCCTAATGGTAATACTAAGGAACAATGCTTGGTGTATAATGATTTTGACAATATGTCACGTGGCATGTTGTCATTTAACAATTTAAAAAATAATTCATCATTTCAACCAATATTTTTTTCGTCACAACCAACATTGTCTACGATGTACAAAAATATTGTACAAATATCATAATTCAATACTAAAAGCCTGTTTGAGATCCAGTTTTTTTTCCCAAAATGTATTTCGAAATAACATTTTGATGGAGAATGTGTGATTAGGAATAATGAAGAATTTTGAGTTTTCGTGTAATATTATTATATTAAAAAATATGTGATTGAAAATAAAATGAAAAAATGCATTTTGAAAATAATGGGAAGCGAGCAAGGGCTAAATTCAAAGTAAAACGTAATCCTTACTTTTTCAAATTTTTCTTCATATGTTGCTACGTTTTTGTGTATTTCATCTATTGGTAATATTTTCATTATTGTTTTGGTTTCAGTTAAAGATAATATTTTATGATTATTAGGTTTTATAATTTTAATTGAAGATGATATTTTATAATTATTAGGATTTCATGATTCAGTTGAAAATAATATTTTATGATTATTAGAGTTTTAGTTAAACACAAATTTTAAAAAAAATACAAAATGTTCAAAAGAATTTAACGATAACAAATATTAGTGGATGAATTTGGGGCATTATATTTTTAATTAAATTTATGTATGTCTATTTCGGTAAATTTATATAAAATTAAAAACATAATATAATTATAATTATAATTATCTTTTCAAAAGTGACAAAAACTGTGGAGGTAAATAACGGCTCACTTATTTTTTTCCAAGAAATTACTTGCTACAAATGGACCCAGGTGCATTAAAAACCAAAGGTTGGGACTGGGACCATCAAAAAAATAAGTAGGAGACTTACTTGCTACTTTTTTAATAGGTCAAGGACCCGTTCAAATTAGCTCGAGATTTTGAGAGCTCGGTTAGGGTTTTAACTTAAATCCCTCTGGAAGAAGAAGACAGGAGAGAATTTCAAGTATGAATTTTAAAGCGAATATGGCAGAAAAAATAAGGATTTATGTTGGAGGATTGGGGCTGAATGTGAAAGAAGATGATTTGAAAAGGACTTTCACTTCAACTCAATTGGGAACTGTGGATTCAGTAGAAATAACGCGCAGCAAAGGCCGCAGCTTCGCTTATTTGGACTTTGTTCCAGTTTCCGACAAGGGCCTTGCCAAGCTCTTCAGCACGGTATGCTTATTTGGCTCTGCTGTTTTATAAATGGATTTGCTTTTAGGGTAGTATGTGTGTTTTACGGTAGAAAATTGGTGCTTTGGGGAAATGACTCTTTTGAAGTTAAAATTGATTGTTTTCGAATTCCGATTTCAATTAACCATATCTGTGGTAGCGCAGGTCGAAGCTAATCTGAGATGATTATATAGGTAATGATAAGAAAAGCTCTTTCAAGGTGGTTTAACTGATGTCATTAGGGACCAATATATTCGCCTTTAATAGAAAAATTAGTTACGAATCGTTAATTTTGTGGTTATAGGAAGAGGAACAACAAGGATAACTAACATAGGCGATGCATCCGAGCCTGAAATTTTGGGGGCTAGACATTCTGGAATATTTTTGTTTTTCTCTGCACTAACAAGTTGGTTGTTCTTGCTTTTACTCATTGGATAATGTAATTTTACAGTATAATGGGTGCATGTGGAAAAGTGGCAAGTTGAGACTTGAGAAGGCTAAGGAACACTATCTTGTTCGCTTGAAACGTGAGTGGGATGAAGATGTTGAACTTTCCATCAATTTGCCCACACAGAATATTAATCCACCTGAAAACGTGCTCTCTTCAGAAAAACCAAAGAAAGACCCCAGCACGGAAAAAGTGCAGCTCCGGATTTTCTTTCCCAAACTAAGAAAGGTAAAACCTTTTATTCTCTATGCTATGCTTGCATGCCTTCCAAAGATTATCTCATTTTTACTCAATACCTTTTCTCTTTTTCCTAGCTGTGGTTAAAGGTAAAATTAACTGCAATTGTGTTAATTCCTTCATTAAAAATATGATTGGCTTGCAAGCTAACATGCCAAGTCTACTGCTAGAATTGAGATTTTAGAACTGTAATTGCATGAGTCACATCCGTGGATGTACTGATATATATTGTTTCGTGCTTATTGCTTTTCTTCCTGAAGATAAAAGCAGTGCCTTTTAAAGGATCGGGCAAGCACAAATACAGTTTCCAACGTGTTGAAGTTCCTCCTCTCCCTGTCCACTTTTGTGACTGTGAGGAGCATTCTGGCCCTGAGACAGTTAAAGAAAAAGCTTATAATCATGAAAGTGAAAATTTTGTAGTAAATGAGGAAGAGTTTAACATTATGAAGTCAGTTATGAACAAGATTTTGGAAAGAGAGAATTGCTCAAATGCAACTCGTAGCAAGGCTGGATTTACTATGGAAGTAAACAATTCGGCCACATTACTCAACAATGTTCCAGTTGATGACAATGGGGATGATCAAGTGAGCGATGAAGATAACCTGATAATTAACATGGTGGCTGGGCCCAATGATAGAAGTGATTTCTTCAAGGATCGGAGACAGGAAGCTGCTACTGCTGATTGGGTATTGCTTAACGCTTGATTGAATGAACTTTAATGCTTTTGCAATGTCGCATGTGCTTTCAGTGCTTAATTGAATGCATCTCTCTCTCTCTCTCTCTCTCTCTCTCTCTCTCTCTCTCTCTCTCTCTCTCTCTTTTGTGGTTACCCAGGATTCAACATTAAAAGAACTAAAGACTTCTAATGATAGACGCCCTCGGGAAATGGGTGGAAGTCAAAAGAGGGAAACTGTGGCTTCTAAGAAGAAAAGGAGCATACCATTTGATGAAGATGATAAGAACCGTGTGTCTGGAAGGAAGAGAACGAAAGGTAGCCATCATATAGTCATGAATGATTCAAACACAGATGTAAACACACAACCGGAAGAGACGGAATCAGTTTCCACACAGTTAAATCATGATGCTTCCCCACCACAGAAGTCAGAATATCTGGTAAGTCAAAAGGGCAGCACAGAATTGCACACGGAAAATTCAACAAGCCATGGTACTGAAGTAGAAGAGCAACAAAATCTTATTGATCCTGGCTATGCTGACAAGGAAACCCAATCAAGCCAAGTGAAAGAACTGGAAAAAATTACTGATGTTATGCCAGATATACCGAGAGCAACTGTTGATAAATCAGCCAGAGGTGCCTCATGGCTACAGAAGTCGTCCTGGACGCAGCTGGTTGGTGATACGCATAATAGTTCGTTCAGTATCTCACAAGTTTTGCCTGGTGTAACTTTTGAAAGACAGGAGCTACCACAGTTCAACGACTTTGTGTTTTCAAGAAGCAATAAGCCGCATAAATCTTTTGAAAAAGAGAGGAGCAATTCTGTTGAAGGGGTTAGTAAACCCAAGGGAGGAGCCAATAAAATTTTTGCCACTGCTTCTGATAAGTTTGATGTGAATGCTTTAATAAGGAAAGAGCAGAACTACGACGATTTAAATGGTGAGAAATCCAGTCCTGAAATGAAGACGAAAATTATAAACGATAATGAGGCTTCCAATTCAACACTTGGGCAGAATGTGCCATCAGCACTCAATCGACCATCACTAGGAGACATTGTTACGAGCGAAGCTTGCCCTTTCATGAGGAGTGCTGCTTCAATGAAAGAGTGGACAAAGACTAAAGCAGCTTTAAGTGGATCATTCAAGAAAAAAGGCAAGGAGAAATAGTCAATTAATGATCGAGATAAAATCTAGATGGGCTTAAAAACTCGCCAAGGAAAAATCCATGGGCTGTCTAAAGGCTTACGTCTTATTGAATCTGATTGAGGAGGAGCATATGTAATGAGCTAAAAATTTAGATACTCCAATTTGCGTTTCTACAATTTATTGGCATTGAGAGTTGTGAGACTGTTGTTTTCCTGAACTAAAGCATTATAATGAAATGACTGTAGTGGTTGGTGCCTGGTGGCATGAAGTTTAGCCTCCGGTTGGCAAACTTTACGAATCAATTTGTAATGATCGAAAATTTCATTTGTAACCATACATTCTAATGCAATGGATCAACAAGTATTATCCACTTGTGTCTATTTATAAATTCTAATTAATATACATATTTCTTCCAATAAGCGGAGGCTACCAGGGATTCAGTAATAAATTGGTGTGTTTTCAAGGTCGACTGAAAATCGCCTGATTTATTATGGCGGCAGGGTACCGAGAAAATAGATCTACAGACTTGCAGAACCAGAAGAAAGGGTCATGTGCAGGGTATGGCAATTAATATAACTGTGAAAGATGAAGCATTGAGGGAACATTCCGTCAATAATACAGCGCATCTCTTGGGCAATCCTTTCTTTTAAGGCGTGGAATCATAAATGTTGGAAATAGGAGAAATAAATTATAACAATCTACAAACTAACCAAGAAACACAGCAGATCACCAAAAGTACGCAGAAAATTGAGATTAATTATTCGTAGTACATCACAAACAGAAATTTTCAAGCTCCACTTTCCATTACAAATGCATGAACACCCTCGACATCAGTTTCGTGTTGCAGTACACATAATCTAATTTCAAGTCTCGAGTCCAAACATAGAGACACAAATCCAACTCATTTCTTACGGAAGCAACAGCTTCAATACAGAACCATTTAGTAGTTACTACTACCGGTCTTTGAGTTCCTGCTCAAATTGATGTAATTTCTCCCGCAGAGGCTGCAAAAATAATTTTAAGTCTTCAATGATCCTCCTCTTATCTTGTTGCGAAAGATCTTTGTCTTCACTGAGTTTTACTTGCATCTGCAAAGAAAATGTAAATTTGAATAACTTACACACTGAAGTGTCGAATACAGCCAATTTAAAATCTTATTATACTGAGAATGTAAGGTTCTCGAATAGTGTAATATTGCATCAATACATGTCTATCCTACATCATTCTGCAAAGGGGTTTTGAACGCTAGAATATAATATACCTGCAAGTCATCCAGTTCACCAAGTGAGAACTCTGGAATATCTACATGGCCTTTGACCTTCCTCCTCTCTGATCCAACAGTCCATTCTCCTGATTTCCATAACTCACTTGTGAAAAAAGTGGACAAGAAAACAATAGCATGGAAACAAAAAGGAAAAAAATGAAGTAAAGGACGACAATTCTGTAAAACAGAAAGAAGAAAAGTAAAGAGTACCCTTTACTCTCAATGTCAATTCATAATTGTAACCAACACGTTTTTTGTTTCGTACTGTCACCAAGAATGCCTGCAAGTCCAGTTCAATTATCATTACTAGGAATAGCAGTTGAGGTCATAACTATAAAATGAATCAATGTAGCTTTTATATATAGCAACCATATTGACATAATTAAGACAGTTTTATCACCGTTCATAATCATTTCCATTCTGCTTTTCCTTGCTTCTTGCCCATATGAAAAAACTAAGATCTCTATGCTTATCCCACTGATTAAATCCCCTTCCATTTTAAATTTTTCTGACCCCTTCTATTTCCATTAAAAAACACACGAGCAACTTGCCCATTGATTTCACTACACAATCCCATATTTTACCCCTTATCAGCTGCACAATGCTTCATTTGTCAGTTAGCACGCTTAGGTCACGCTTGGAGCCGGATTAGGATGTATATAAAATTACAAAGGATAGCACTAGGAACATGGTACTACTGGATAGCATTCTTTGACGACATCAAGTATGTGTGCACAATGCTTCATTTGTCAGTTAGCACGCTTAGGTTACGCTTGGGTTACGCTTGGAGCCGGATTAGGATGTATATAAAATTACAAGGATAGCACTAGGTACATGGTACTATTGGATAGCATTCTTTGACGACATCAAGTATGAGCCAGAAATAGGCATAATAAATGACATTCTTCAAATAAAAATCAAAGAATGCTAACCATCTTATTCTATCATAATAACATCTACCCAATAATATCCACAATAATTTATACTAGATTCCTTGGACGTTCCAACTAGTGCACCAAACACACTTTCATGCATAAATTGACTACAACATAGTTAAGGATGTCAAGGCAAAAGAAACCTTTATTGAATTAGAGCTAAGAAGAAGATAATTTGCAGAATGAATTCACACAATCATATAATAAAATAAAACAGCCATGATCTTTCGTGTATTTATGTACTATTTTGAAGTGACCTCTAATGATCAGTAAATTTTTGTACTGGTGGTTACCATTCAAGATGCTTATTACCTAATTACTGAACTTCTTACTGCCAGTTTCTATTAGTTTCAATTTTTCATCTCTTAAAATCAACCGAGTCTGTAACTTGTAACTCAAATAATAATTCTCACAAAAGAGATAGCAAACAGCTATAAAGAAGAAACCGATGCTCAGCAAAAACATATTATGCATCTATCTTATGTGTAAGAATAGATCTCTAAGTGGATCCTATGTCAAATCTCTACAACAAGAAAACAAATTTACTTAGAAGCTAATAGAAATTTATGGGACTGAACAGTCAAATCATCTTGGCCATGTAAGTAGTTACGAGCACTCACATCACCGGAGCATCTGGTTACTTCTGATATTTCTGCTCTGCCACCAGAGAACTCCAGGGTCCCCACAGACACGAGCAATTCCTGCAATCGACGAGCATGATATGTAAATATCTAGATTTTCTGTGATCACCCGATCAAGCATATAACATGATCAAGCTTGGATATGCAAACCAGTTGTTGGGATTGAAGAGAGTGCTTACTTGGGATTTAATTAGGTATATTTCTTCGAAGGTATTTGGTCATTCCACTAAAAGGTTGTTTCTCTATTTAGCTAACTTTTAAGCTTATGCAACTAAGTTCCAGTGTGTTTCACATTTCCTGTTGTTTGTTGAGATAGAATTGTTTTTTATAATTTTAATTCTGATTGACGATGTCTACAGCAACAAAACTTTTGAATATTAGAAGAACAAGCCAAAAGTAATGACAGAGACAAGAACATTAAAAAAATTATGCCAAATAACCCCCCATTAGGCTACAACCAGGAAATGTCAAGGATTATCAACAGAAAAAGTTTGTTGCAGCACAGGCTAGATAAACACACCTGGAAAAACATAAATGATTACAAGCATACAGACCTTAATTCTATTGCTTGCCCACTTATTCAAACTCTTTTCTTCCCATGTTCCAGCCTGAAAAACGAAATAATGATTGACATGATGTAAATAAAAGGTGAACTTAAAGCATAACAAACAATAATGTATAAACTTGAGGTCAACACATATGCATGTCATATGCAATAGCACTGAAGTAAGATCAAGTGAACTTAAAACTAATGTTTTCGGACCAAAAAGAAGTATAACAATAAGTTTCAGTACTGATGGATAAAACTTCCTTAAATGTATAATTTATTCACATTATAAACATACAAACTCTATGGAAACAAACTCTGGTTTAGTTAATAAAAAAATTTCTGATAATCTCTTACTTCTAGTCTCTTCAACCTCTAGTTTGATTAATAACATCTGGAGAAATTTCAGCCCAGACAACCCACATGCCAGATGCAGATTTAAGAGTTATAACAGTTCAAGAAAGAATAGGCCAAAAGAGGAAAAAAGAGAGAAGGGAAATTTCTAGAACTTGTCAACATGTAGTTCATTATCTATCTCAATAATTGATAACTCGAGTCTCTAAGAAGTTCTAAATACAGGTAGTAATAGATGCATCCCACAGACATTTTTATAACTTAATGCTGGTACTATGTCAAAGGGCCTTGAGATTTTTTTGAATGGTACTTGTTGGAAACTCTGTTCTTGAGTGTGTTGTAGCCATGAGGAACGGAAAATTATTTTTATTTCTTAATGAGAGTGTCAGCTATCTGCTACCATAACTCTTCATCACACTTTCGTGCCTGATGAGAAGTTTCTACAATCAAGTTGTGATGATGGTAAGAACGAATGCTTTAGTATCAAGGCCATTAGTACATTGGGTTTCAGAGGAATTCTTTTTTAAATTTGTTTCCATCACAGAATCACTTGAGTAGGTACAAATATGACTCCAATCCAGGACACACTCAGTAGCAATAGGTTTTTTAAGGATAAATGCTCAATGGCATGTATCCTCTTCTTGAACAATTTCTATATCATGGCATTGGAATATGAGTTCTTGAAGGCTTATCACCATTTGGAAGAGTGTTGGAGAGCCTTAATCCAACTCCTACACTTCAATATATATGCTCTTGTTGCTAAACTTTTCCCCTAAATGAATAAAGTTTTGACCGTATCATCTCCATGTCTTACAGACGGAAATGCGGTCTAATTAGTTTGTTCTTAAGCTAGCCATCTTAATTCATTTTGAATGGATTTTTTGAAAATTGTGCACGTATGTAGTTCCTTTCCCCCCTGCTTATATTTTTCTTCCTCAATTCAGGATACACAAAAATTGAAGACAAACAGGAACAACTCCAGATGCCAACTGTGCCACTGACATGGAATCATATTCATCCTGAAGTGCTTCTCAAAACTAGATTCAATTACAGTCAACGAGCCATTCTCCATCCATAATCAGGTACTTTACTTTATAGCACTGAAAAATGTTATCTTCCACTTCAGCACCATAACTCAAACATTTTTCAACTTCAAATACATCGAGTATGAAACCAATCTATCTCAACTACACTTCGTTTTACAGAACGGAAAACAAGATGTTTAAATATTTATCATTAAATTAACAACTTCATACAGTTTATTCACGCAGAATAACGTAAATATATATTTCTTCGACAACAATACAGTTATTAACTCTATTAAGGGATAGAATCCCACGTCGAATAAAGATGAAAACACTAGGGCTGTCCGTGAGTCGGTTTGGTTCGGTTCTGCTCGATTCCAAAATTTTCGAGTATTTAATAAATGGGCCGTCGGGTCCAAATATAATTATGGAACCGTTCGGGTCGGATCGGTTCCTTTCGATTCCATGCTATAATTAAATTTTTTAACATTTACAGTAACACTACATAAATATAACTAATGACATTTCATTTGTAATGTATACAAATTAACGTAGCCAAATCCAAAAATATAAAAATAACTAGATGTCGAATAACACTAATTCAATGCATACAAATACCAAAAAGTAGATATTAATATTAAAATGTCGGTGATCCATTAAAAAATTGAGGCCCAAAGCTTAAAATTATGAAATGATCTGATTTAATTAATTAATTTGTTAATTTATTTAGAAAAAAATAAAAGAATTTAATTGATTCAATAAATAAAATAAAAAAGTTATTTAATTTCGATTCTCATTCGGTTCTTCGATTCTTGGTCTAGACCCGACCCATACCCATCGGTTCTCGATTCGGGTACCCGTTCGGGTATTTAACTTGTGAAGAATAGCTCGGTCCGGTTCGAAATTTTTGGACACCCCTAGAAAACACAGACCAATTTATAAGAGTTTGGACTACTCCTCTCGATAAGGTTGACCTTTTAAGATGAACCTCAAATCTTAACCTGATATCAAAGTCTATTAAGTTCCAACGAACGATTCAATCCAATTAAAACTAAAAAAATTGAGCACACGTATTTCAAAATTGATCTGCTCAAATGAGCTACCATGTTGCGGGGACATGTTAAGAGATAGAATCCCACATCGAATAAAGATAAAAACACGGACCAATTTATAAGAGTTTGACTACTCCTCTCGATAAGGTTAACCTTTTAATATGGACCTCAAATCTTAACATGATATCAGAGCATGTCCAATTTTGCAATGTCGAGTGCACCCAATATCGATTTATTCACAATCGTTTGACATGGTTCACGCTGTACGTGAGGAGGCGTATTAAAGTCCCACATTGGCGGGTAATATTTACACGATCCACTTAATAAGTGAGAACAATCCTCCCCTGACAAACGGATTTTGTTAGATTGAGTTGCGCACAATATCCTTCCTAACAAACTCAACTATCTGCTAACTCTCCATTTCGTTTCACATTTTCTGTTTCTTTTTCCTTTTGGATTTAAAGATACCATGATAAAATTTCCTCACAATAACCGAAAACAAAAAACACTGAAAATAAACAACAAAAATCTTAGCCAAGCATATAGTAAAATCCATATCAATAAAAGACCGAGAAAAAATATCTTCAAAGAAAAAAATTATTTACTCCAAATGGATACCCGATTCCATGCGGAGCCTAGGTGGGTCGGTTTGGAATCTTTGGATTGATTGGGCAAATCCTCCACGTCGAGCTTCTTGGGGACGGGTCTTGGAGCTGCATCATGGGTCAATTCCCTTACCCAATAGGTGTACGAGGCTGCCGCAGCTGATTCTGATGCATTCTCTGTTGAAACAGCAGCTGCACCACCCTCCATTTTTCTCTAAAGAACTATCAAATTAAAATGAAGAAACCCCAACCAAATGCAAACCAAACAGTTTGGGTTCAATCAAAGGGCAAAAAGAAATATTGGTATACAGAATGTATTGACTGGAATTCAAAAAAAAACGTGCTACTAATGGGAAAAAATATTCTTTTATTTAATTTGAGGTGGGATCTCTTTGAAATCTGGAAGTTTCCCGGGTTGTGGAGAACTCGGAAAATTGCAATGGCAGCCTTGGACAGGAGTGGTTTCTTGACTGATTTGTACAAACGACGAAAAATTATTATTAAATTAATAAAATACGAAAGCCTCCTCTCGAACTTTCTATCGGGTTTCCTCATTTGGGTCGGAGCGGCCAAACTTTTTATTGTGTTCCACGCTGAACCAGTCGGGCCAAAACTGACTGATCGGTCCAATCTTGTAAGCATTGACTCAGTCTGAATATGCGTGTGTTTGAACCACGTTATTTTAGAAGAATGTATTTTAAAATAGTAGATTGATGGAGAATGTGTGGTTGAAAATGAGTAGAAAAATGAGAATTAAAATTTTATGTGTGCACTGGATAAACCTCGCTCCATGTGCAGTAACCCTCAAACCACATAGAAGAGGTAAACCGCATTAGGCAAGTCCGGTGCGATGAGCTCGATCGAGAAAGTGTTGACAGGGAATTCGAACTCACGACCTTTGATCTCCGCGTTCACCTGCTCCACCAATCCGGCCACCTCCGAAGGGATCAAAGTCAACAATTAATTTTAACAACATATTTTGTGAAATTCACAATTTTTCAACTACACATTCAAAAGCAGAGCTAGGAATTAAGTTTACGGGAGGGGGGCAAATTTTTTTACCTAGATGTGTAAAATCTTGAGTAGGGGTGGCGAGGGTTGAAACGATTTTTACCCCAATCCAATACGATCAATTTGATCTAAAACCAAACCATATAACATTTTTTGGCCATTAGAATGTACATTCTATGCGCTTCAGCAATCAAGTATTGCAGCGGAAGCACTACACAATAATCGCTACTCAAAATGAGCCCCAAACTAGAAACAAAGTTTGAGCAAACCCATGACATGATATATCAATAACTATCAAGATATAATAGTTATGCCTTAAGCAGTTTAACAAATAAACTGTGTAAACTTGAGCCACTTTAGAAAAGTCAGCAATTCTCGAAATCTGAAAGATATTTAGCCTCTGTTTGAGCCAAATTATTGTATAATGAGAATGAAAAATATAGTCGTTATTGGAACTTACAAAAGAGATAGAAAATTTGAATTTAAATGTTGATATGATAGATAACGGTCATATTTTTCATTTTAATGAGATAATAATGTAGATAAAATGGGGCCTTAATGATAGTAGTAACTATAGAATGGAAAGTTTCAGGAAATGAAAGAGGTTTCAAGACTTCGCTTATAGATGAAATGATCTTTCACACGTCGCAATGTAACATACTTATTCCAATAAATCCTTTAGAGGGTGTTTGATGGAGATTAAAATTAGATTTTTAATAGATTTTGATAAAAGTTTTTGAAATGTGCGGTTGAAAGTTGTGGGACCCATGAAAGATGTGGTTTATATTGATTGTTTGACTTCGACTTTAATTAAAATCAGATTTTAATCCGAACCAAACAGTGCTATACTCTTTTTCCTTCTCTTGATGTAAAATTGATGTAAACAAATTCTTTTAGGTTGTGTTTAATACACAACAAATTCCATGGAAAATGGAAAAAGTTTTCCATTTTTCAAGAAATGTGGTGTTTGATTGTACAATTTTGGCCAAGAAAACTTTTTCTCCCACTCCCCCCACGCGCCCTCTTTCTTAGTTTTGACTTTTTTTTTATTTTTTATTTTTGGCAATGGAAACACATTTCATAACCAATTGTAAAAATTTTTGTTACTTTAATGGACAATTTTCATGTAAAACAAAGACGAACGAATACTAAATTTTGATAAAAAAAATGATTTTTTAGGGAAAAAAGTTTTTTTTCGTTTTTTTTTTACTTTTTTGCTATGGAAACAAATTTTATAACTAATTGTAGAAAAAAAATATCACTTAAATGGACAATTTTCATGTAAAACAAAATCAAACGAACACAAAATTTTAAAATTTTCTAGGTGGAAAATTACACCAATCAAACACACTTAATTAACAATTCCTTGAAAAATAATTTCTAGGCAATTACTTTCCCTGAAATTCATTTTCTTTTCACCAATTTTCCACCCTTGCAATCAAACGGACCCTTTGTGATTGGATTGGTGGGCAATGGGCTAGATTTTTGGATTGAAAAATTGAAGTAAACAAATTATTTGAGAATTGGGGTAGTGGGCTATGAGCTAAATATTTGGGATGTTGGTGGGCTACGGGTTAAGGATACTTTTCTTTTTAAATATTTGTCATTGAATTTGGATTGGGTTGAGGCATTGCCTCCCCCATATCCGTCCCTCCACACATTTCATAATTTTTTATTAAATTTATTAAAATTTTGATTTTAATTTATAGCATTGCATAATATCTGTGTGTATATATTTGAACTTACCTCCCACTCTTCAAGTTAAGTTAATATTAAGATCTTTTATTGAAATAATAATAACAATCACGCGAGTCTTAAAGTAACTCGCTTAAGAAATTCTTCTACAAATGTAGAAGCAAGAGTAAGAATCCTACCAAACGAGTACAAAAATATTTTTAGCCCCCATTTAGTAATTTTAATTCCTACCAAACAGAGCTTAATACCTTGTTGAAATAGACAATTTTGGATAAGAGTGGGTGTGATCTTATTCAATTGGTCCTAAAGGGAAGTGAACCAAATTGAGTACCAATGGAAATTTTAGAAATGGAACCAATCGATTCCGATTCGATCCAACCCAATTATTTAAATTGAAAAATTATAAAAACAAAGTATAAAACTACTTGTTTAATTGAAAATAGACATAAATAGAGTATGAAATCACTTCATTCTTGTAATCTAACAATATAACATATCAATTAAACAAGACAACAAACAAAAATCCACTAAAATTTCAATCGAAAATTAATTATCAAGTAAATCCATATACCAACATATATTAAAGTCGATGTATTATTTATAACCTGATTATTTTTAGTAAAGTATTTATGGACTTGAATTTTGTTTACCCATGAAGCTTTATTTCCAGGGGAAGAAGAAGCGTATAAACAATAGAATTTTGAAGTGAAATAATTTTAGAATCTATTATTTAAAGATCTAGTGTATCTTGGTACAAACAAAAATAGAAATTTGGGTTAATCGAATTTACTGCTAGTCCTCAATACAGTATCAAAAAAACTCGATCAGTTCTTGATGCATGTCTCGAAATCGATCCACTTAATAGATGAACTAGAGTCGAACCAACCGATTCTATTTGGTTTCAGTCCGATTCCAACGGTTCTGCAAAAATACCCATCCCTAATTTTGGGTGGAGAAATAATTGTTGTCCCGATATAATATAGTACAAACCCTGAGGGGCTGCTCAATTGATCAGACCTTGGGTTTGCTCTTCAATGGTCACCAGTTCGAGTCCTTTCAGGACCACTGAGGTGAGTACAGACTGTAAACTTCAGGGCCCCGTGGAATTAGTCGAGGTGCGCGCAAGCTGGCCCGGACATCCACGGTTATAAAAAAAAAATATAGTATAGACGACATCTCTCATTTAGTTGATTTTTATGCTAGTCAATCTCATATGGGATCCAACACAAGTAGTGTTATGTGTACTATTTCTATATATTATTGGAATGTAACTTAATCAGCTCTATCAAATGGAGTCTGATATACAACCGTAGAAACTCGATCAAATTTGGTTAGAACAACTAGGTGCTAGCACTTTCATTTTTTCACACAAATAATGTTTGGTACGATTATATTTAGTTCATATTTGGCTTGAATTAAAATCCAATTAAAATCTCTAGTCAAAGTCAATAATTAATTTTAACCACACAGTTTATGGGATCCACAACTTTTTAAACACACATCACATCAATTTTTATCAAAATCTACTAAAAATATGATTTTAATCTCTACCAAACAGGGGGCTTAAAATTTAGATGGAAAATAAGAAGATTTGACTGTAATATATAATCAAACAGTGACCACGGTTTCTTTCACTCGTTGACATCGACAAATGCATATGGCAATCAACAAGCTGAATATCTGAAGGCCACTGATAAGTGTAATCTATAAATTTATTCGGGGTCTTAGTAACAATATTTTATAGTTTTTTTTTTTTTATGAAAATATAGTCTAATTTGTGTTATTTTGTGTTTAATAGGTAAAATTCATGATTTGATGAAGAATTATAGAAAACAAACAAAAAATAGAGGTAAAATAGCGAAATCAAAACTATAGGGATTAAATTGCAACATACTCAAAAGTTGGGTTGTATAGAAGGACGGTGTTTAAGAATGCCAAGGATCAATGGGAAGTGAAGAGAAGTCAATGGGATGAAAAATTATCGAAAACTGCCAAAATACACATAAAAAAGTTCAAGTACCAATTCATAAATTGGTCCAAAATGGTAAAACCATGCATATGTATAGGCCTACATGTCTTGCGTGCGCACAAACCCATTATGGAGTTATTGAGGTTGAATCATGTTTATTGTGCGTACGCTCGATGAAAAAATTTGTTTCGTCTGACTTTGGTATGCAATTTTTTATCACTTTATATATACCATAGGGCGTCCAGAATGTGAGATGATCTTTTATCATTGTCTGAGAGCGCAAGAAGCATTACTATACTCAAGAAGCAAGAGTTCATCATTTGAATCAAAGATTAAAGTGAGGAATTGGAGTTTTCAAGTTCTTCATCGTATTCCTTGTCTAGGGTGATGGTTTTTTATTATTCTTTTGTATGAAAATATTAGGCTAAAGTTTTTAAGTATTGGATGTATGATGAACATTATTAAGCGTTAGTTTCAATTCAAAACTCGTTAATTTAATTATTTCTTGTGTTCTTGATTACTTATGCATTTAAATCGTGTTGTTTGAATAATTAGCCATCATCTACATAACTTGTTGTTTGTTCGTAGTGTTGAGAAATTCACAATAGTTAGAACACTACATATTTAACACACGGGGAATATATATTAGAAATAGTGTTTATGGTGTGTGCAATCGCGTAAAATAATTAAATGCATGTTTTTTCATATAAATTAGGACTACGGATAGGATCAATGTCATGTTAAATATATATGTTTGATATTTCCTGAAAGAGTATATTAAATAAAATTGAATTATTAACTGTCATCAACATTAGAAAATATTACTTTATAAACGTCGAGAATTGAAAATAACATTATTAGGGGATTTAGAAATTCAATACATTAATCAAATATTTGATAAAAAAAAATCTTTTTATTGCATTTTTTTGTTAAAAGTAGTTAAAAAATCCATCAAGCTCTTTTGTGTTACTATTAATCGAATTTAATAATTAGTATACTAAAGTTAAATATTTCTTATGGGACAGTAATTCACAACTCACTTTATTATTATTTGTCAATGATTTCGTACGTTTGCAGGTTTCAATCTAACAACTACATCAAGGTTACTTCAAAATTTAGGGATATGACAAGCAGTAGCGATGCGAGATAACTTTCATTACTATTGAAGAGATGTGATTACGCTCATTAGAATCATTCCCTCATCTTTTATAAATAGGTCGAGGCGTAATCCGAAGGTAAGTGAAAATTAAGAGGGCATTTGGTATGGATTAAAATTATATTCTTAGTGAATTGAAATAGAAGTTTTTGAAATGTGTGGTTAAAAATATGTGGGACACATGAAAGATGTAGTTGATATTGATTGTTTGACTTTGACCCAAACATGCCATAATTTTCTATTGAACACGGCCCGAGAGATGTACAATTGGTGTGAAAAGCCATGAGCATGCATTTTCAAAGTGCAACAAGTGTCGAAGACTAAATTTTAAAGAATTAAATGCATCTCCTTCTGTTAGTGGCTTAACCTTTTAGATGATATTGTTCGACATAGTTATGAAAAGTTTGCATGTAAATATTTATAATAAAAAATAAATTGGACTCACGCATGAAGACATTACCGTGCATGTCAAACTTGCATGAAGACATTACCGTGTAGAGTAATTCCCCCCACAGAAGTCATAAGGTGTTGAGCTGAAAACACGTGTATGATTACTTTTTCTCATTGTTTTTATCATCTTCCAACGTTTAACTGCCAAGTGTGCATCTGTAGAAAATTTGTCAAACTTTTTCTGTACACGTAGCATCATTCCACCGTGCGTGCCAAACTTGCCCACGGCATAAAAAAATAAAAAATAAAACTTCACCAAGTAACATATGAACTCCTCCTCTATCTCTTATAAAACATCCCCAACACGCCTAGACCTATGAATCCGCTGTTCCCACGCCTTCATGCTCTAAAGGCCTCATTTTTCAGTTATCACCCCTACTCTGCCACACCCTAAGTTCAACCCCAAAAGTCATTATCTTTTCTTGGCTTCTACACCTCTCCAATCCACATTTCATGCATTACATGCATTCTCGAACTGCTTATGCCTACATCACACTACGGTTTTTTTTCACTCTTTTCAACTTATAATCTATAATCATCAGCTGACATGGAAAGGCCGGAAAAAGAATGCCTTTCTCCGGAAATTGTGAGCCAGGGAGTCGAAAACTCCGGTCCCTACGCCGGTTCTCCGAGTTTTTCTGTCCGGGTCCGTCGGAGTTTGCCGGACTTCCTTAATTCTGTGAACTTGAAATATGTGAAACTTGGCTATGGGTATCTGCTCAATCATATTATTTATTTTGTTGCTGCACCGGTTGTTTTAATGCTTTTTGGTACACAAATAGGCAAAGTAACATTCAGTGGTTTGTGGTTGGAATATGATGTTGTGAACATCATTTTCTTGTTGGGATTATTGGGACTAATCGTTTATATTTACTTTGATTTGACACCTTGTTCCACGTATTTAGTTGATTTTGCCTGCTACCGTCCACCTACTGAATTGAAGGTATGTGTTCTCTCATTTTTCTCATCATTTTCCCAGAAAGAAAAAAGGGTTATGTCATTATGGCTAGATATGCCTGGAAGCCAAAACATTGCTCTTTTTGAGGTAAATTAACAAGTTTATATATAATCTTTGTTAATCTACAGATATCCAAGGAAGAATTTGTGGAATTGGCTAGAAAATCAGGTAAATTCAATGAAGCAGCAATCCAATACCAGCAGCATGTCCTCAAGAACTCAGGCCTAGGAGAAGAAACCTATCTCCCAAGAATAGTCTTCCGTCCCGACTACCGGATAACCCTAAGGGACGGCCGGGAAGAGGCAGCGATGCTGATGTTTGGGGCGGTCGATGACCTCCTCGCCACCACCGGGGTTCGAATAAAGGACGTAAAGATCCTCATTGTCAATTGTGGAATTCTCAACACCACACCGTCACTTTCTGCAATGTTAATCAACCATTATAAATTGAGTCACAAAATACAAAGCTTTAGCCTAGGTGGGATGGGGTGTGCTGCTGGAATTACAGCTATAGATTTGGCTAAGGACCTTTTGGGTGCATACTCAGGCTCGTATGCATTGGTAGTGAGTACAGAAATTGTGAGCTTTACTTGGTATGATGGCAATGAATTGGACATGCTTCAGCCAAATTGCTTCTTTAGGATGGGGGCTGCTGCTGTTTTGCTGTCAAATCATCAACTCGACCGGTGGCGCGCTAAATACGAACTGAAACAGGTAACACAACATGTTACTCGTCTTCGTTCTTAAAGTACACATACGGGTTTTGCACGACTTTAATGGTAAAAAAAAAAAATTCTCAGCTCGTTCGCACGCACAAAGGTATGGACGACCGGTGCTTCAATAGCATACAACTCAAGGAGGACGCGGCCGGCAAACAAGGCATCTGGGTCGCGAAAGAGGTGGTGGAAGTAGGTGGCCATGCACTCAAAGCCAACATCACAACCTTAAGCCCTTTAGTCCTTCCAGTTTCTGAACAATTCCATTTCTTCAAATCTCTTCTCTTCAAATCCAACTCCAACAAGCCTTACATTCCTGACTACAAGCTCGCTTTTGAGCACGTCTGCATACTGGCAACAAGCAAGAAAGTGCTCGATGAAATACAGAAGAATTTGGATCTTACTGATGAATATATGGAAGCATCAAGAAAAACTCTTGAAAAATTTGGGAACACTTCCAGCAGTAGCATTTGGTATGAATTGGCTTATTTAGAAGCAAAAAGCAGAATCAAGAAAGGGGACAAAATTTGGCAACTGGCTTTTGGATCAGGTTTAAAATGCAACAGTGTTGTTTGGAAGGCTCTTACTAATGTTAAACATCAGAGCAAAAATCCATGGAATAATGATTCCACTTAAAAGTTGTTGCTTATAAGTAGAGGCTATTTTTCACTTACAAGTGGTACTTCTTAAAAAAAATTGTATCATCTTGATAAATTGCATTTGTATACAGTCATATATATTGACCTTGTTTGGTCGAGCTTGAAAATTTTACTTATGAATAAGTTTATTTATTTTAATTATAAGTTTTACTTTTGCCTGTAAATATGCTTGGATAACTCTAGTTATAAATAGCTTTGTGTCACTTTAATACAAGCAGTAAAGTTCCCCAAGCTTAGATGATATCTATGTTGAAAGAGTAATGCTACTTGATGTGGTCGTTATCTGGTATGCCCGAGCCTGAGGACTACTCTTGTCCACGATCGGACTTTCAATGACCCAAGTCCTCGAGCTTATATGT
>CAIGRF010012290.1:3404-29515 GCA_903798235.1 Fraxinus ornus | reverse complement strand
TGGCACACGCTATTCTCATTCAAGCCGGCCTTCCTCATCGTTTTTGGGGGGATGCTATCCTCACTTCCACATACTTAATTAACCGAACACCCACTCCACTCCTTCAAGGAAAAATCAATATGAGAAATTATTCCACAAAGTTCCAAATTACTCACACTTACGAGTATTGGTTGCTTATGTTTTATTTCCACCCATGCACAACACCCCTCAAAGTTTGATGCTCGAGCCTCTCGAAGTGTTTTTCTTGGCTATCCTTATAGCCAAAAGGCTATCGTGTCTTTGATCTAACTCAGAACAAGGTCGAGGTCTCAAGGGATGTCACCTTCTTTGAAGCCACATTCCCTTTCCTGAATGCTCCCCAACCAACTGCACATTCCAGTCCTCCTCTCACCAATGAATCCACATCACCATTAGAAATACCAACATTGTTGTCTCTCGTGCCTTCCTCTCCTCCCACGGAATCGCCCCCATCTCCACATAATCCTTCCTCTCCAACAAGTCCCATATGACCCACTCCAGATTATCCTTCCTTACAGACCACACCAACCTCAATTCTTTCTTCCCCACCCGTTCATCCCTCATTGGAGACAATGCCACCTCCACAGCATATTCCATCTCACCGTCCACATCGCCAAACCAAACCACCTACTTATTTACATGACTTCCAAATCGAGACGGCACTCCCCTCCAGGACCGCCCCATCGCCATCCACGAATGTGGTCCGTTCTTCAGGTACGAATCATCATTTATCTCAATTTTTATCTTATACGCATCTTTCTACTACTCATAAGATATTTACTTCACAACTCACTTCACTTAAAGAACATACCAGTTTTTTCGAAAGCTGTCCAATCTCCACAGTGCGTGAAGCTATGCAACAATAAATAGCAGCCTTGCAAGCAAATGGTACTTGAAGTTTAGTTCGTATGCCCTCTCATAAGCGTCCCATCAGATGTAAATGGGTGTATAAAATCAAATTACGGGCTGATGGGACAATTGAACGACATAAAGCCCGATTGGTGGCAAAGGACTTCAGTCAGGTTGAAGGAATTGATTATAGGGAGACCTTTGCTCCCGTGGCCAAAATGGTAATTATTCGTATTTTACTCATTGTGACCGCTTTGCGTGGTTGGCACTCACATCACTTAGATGTCAGCGCCTTTTTACACGGTGATCTTGATGAAGATGTATACATGTCCTTGCCTCCTGGTTTCGGACGAAAGGGGGAGACTCGTGTTTGCAAACTTCACAAATTATTGTATGGTTTAAAACAGGCTTCTAGACAATGGTTTATCAAATTATCAACTACACTCAAGTGCACTGATTTTCACCAATCTCGGTCTGATTACTCATTATTCGTCTGATGTCGTCAAGGTAACTTCCTAGCATTACTTGTATATGTTGATGATGTGATTTTGGCTGGAAACAATCTATAGGATATAGAGAATACCAAGCTCTTCCTGTCCAAGCAATTCAAACTCAAAGACTTGGGGCAACTTAAATATTTCCTTGGCATAGAAATTGCAAGATCAAGACATGAAATTACTTTATCACAACGCAAATATGCCTTGGAAATCTTGGATGATACTGGATTCTTGGGTGCTAAGCCTTCTCGATTTCCTGTAGAACAGAATATGTCTTTCACACAATCAGATGGAAACCTCATGGATGATGCTTCATTGTACAGAAGATTGGTTGGGAGGTTAATCTATTTAACCTTAACAAGGCCAGATTTGACTTATGTTGTACATATATTGAGCCAATTTATGGACAAACCACGAGAACCACACATGGAAGCAGCTCATAAAGTACTCAGCTATATCAAGCGAACACCAGGACAAGGCATCCTCTTACCATCCACAGGTTCGCTTCAATTACGAGCATTTTGTGATGCAGATTGGGCTCGTTGCAAGGACACAAGGAGATCAACTACATGCTATTGTATTCTACTTGGCCAAGCACCAGTTTCTTGGAGGACCAAGAAACAAACCACAATATCACGTTCGAGTGCCGAAACAGAGTATCATGCTATGGCCACCACATGCTGTGAGATTACATGGTTGAGAAACATTTTGAAGAATTTAAGAGTAAATCACACACAACTAGTCAGCTTATTTTGTGATAATCAAGTAGCTATACACATAGCATCAAATCCCGTATTCCATGAGCGAACCAAACATATAGAGATAGACTGTCACTTGGTACATGATAAGATTCAAGAGGGAATGGTTCGAATGGCCTACATTTGAAGCACATATCAACTAGCAGATTTATTGGGTGTCAAAGACTTACTCAGTAAGTTGGGTGTCATCAACATACACTCCAACTTGAGGGGGAGTGTTAAAGAAAATAAAATTTGATTCTACTGATATTGTAAATTAATTGCAGTATATTTTCTTTCGATATATATGCACAGATTATAGGAATAGGTTTAAGGAATGAAATAAGGCTGTTGATTTCGTTGACCTCTGTATATATATGTAGCTTGCTTTTCAATGATTTAATATATACAAAAACTTTACAAAAACTTTTAGAAATTAAATATAAGTTCATCGTTGGAGGGGTAACTAAAGTTTCGAAAAATATAAATATATCATCAAGACAATGACATCAAATATGTCACAAATACGATTTATGTTGGCTGGGTATTTTATTTTTTTAATAATGGATGGTTGGTGGGGTTTAGGATCTTATGCAATATGAGCTCAGACTCCTATTATGTTTTGAGTGATATATAATTACTATTCATTTATTTATAAACATTTTTAAATAGCATTTTATTTTGAAATATATTTGAGATCTATATACAAACATTTGTTTGATATCCGAAGTCCAATATTAAGACATCTCGCTTATAAGCCATAGCCCATATCTGTCCTAGGTCTAGGAGGTTGAATTGGTTCTTGCAAGTGCTAAGATGCATTTGTGATCCAATTGCTGATTTTTCGTGGGATTTATTTAGTTGTATGTCAAGATTCGCGTCGTTGATTTAAAAAACAGTTTTTAAATTCGATGGATGTAATATCAGTCAAGTGTGAAGTTAAAAAAAAGTTATACGAGTAGTAGGACTTTGATTCCCGTATTTTTTCATCTTTTCACACACCCAATTTTCTGTCCATTTATTTGACTAGGGTATTGAAGTGCATACAATCGTCGTACAAATATTGGATTAATGCTTTGTGCCTCTTTAACATATTTGTCCAAGTATACAAGTAACTATACGTCGATGGAAGCAGAGTTGAGATATGTAGATGCGGGGTCCACCAAGTTTGGAGGTCAACAGTCATGTTTAACTTTTTTGCTCATTATGCATATATAGCCATTTTTAATGTAGTCTTTTTGTAACATGTCAACAAGAAGGGAGAACGAATATAGAGAAATACTTAATGAATTAATAAAATTTTTATTTGACACAAGAAGTTGAATCTCATTAGAACTTTGAACTAAGATCTATCAATACGAAAATAGTACAAATACGAAAACTCTATGCATTATCCCTTTTGAACAATTAGTCTTGATGATTATTTCTATTAATTCGTCACATGATCCTCTTGAAAATACGCCAACGTCATTTATCTATTCCCGAATTCAAGTTTGAAACTAATATTTAGCTTCAAAAATTGATAATGTGAATCACACAATGATTTAAATAATTTTCATCATGAGATACGAATTGTACAATCATATAGCCCTTATTTGATCCCAATTTCCCCAAAATATATTTCTTTCTTATTTTTGACTACACATTATTTAATAAAATAATGTTACATGTAAATTCAATTCTTTTTTTATTTTTAACCACACATTCTCCACCAATCTATTATTTTAAAATGTATTCTATAGTCTACACCAAAAATGGAACTCAAACAACATTAGAGACAAACATAGGCCACAAGAAAACTGAAAATAACTTTATAAAAAATCGAAATTTTAACACTTGAAGAATTATAATGACAGGTCAAAATTTGTTTTATGGACAACATATCGAGAAATGAATTTAGTCCCATTCCACTCTTATTATTCCTCATTAAATAATAATTCATTTTNTGGAACTCAAACAACATTAGAGACAAACATAGGCCACAAGAAAACTGAAAATAACTTTATAAAAAATCGAAATTTTAACACTTGAAGAATTATAATGACAGGTCAAAATTTGTTTTATGGACAACATATCGAGAAATGAATTTAGTCCCATTCGACTCTTATTATTCCTCATTAAATAATATTTCTTTTTTCTTTTTTCTTCTTCTCAATCACATAATTTTTTAATAAAAAAATATTATACGTAAATTCAAATTTTTTTTAATTACACTTTTTTTTTAAAAAATTATTATTTTTATCATTACAAACTTGGAATAATGGGCGAAACCTGAGCTTAATTGGTCCTTCACTCACAGCTGAGCGACACAATTCACACTTCTGTCAACCCCTTTCTAGTTTATTCTTGAGTTCTCCTCCATCGCGCGTCTACTCACCAAAAAGATTCCAGTCACTCCACTACTCCAGCAATAATTGTCCAAGCACCAAGCACCCAGCACCCACGTGAAAAATCTCCCCTATTTCTCTCTCCCCCGCGTTTTCAATCTCTCTAAATAGAGCACATGCTCAGTCTCTCTCTCTCTCTCT
Organism: Fraxinus ornus; assembly: GCA_903798235.1. Taxonomy (NCBI): domain Eukaryota; kingdom Viridiplantae; phylum Streptophyta; class Magnoliopsida; order Lamiales; family Oleaceae; genus Fraxinus; species Fraxinus ornus. The sequence goes on along the minus strand of CAIGRF010012290.1, from coordinate 24,886 downwards.
CTCTCTAGAGTGTCCCGACTCAAGATTTGGATGGGATGCACACATCGCTCTCTCCGTGTGCGTGTGTAAGCGATTTTTCAAATGTCAGACGAGCCTTTGCCTACCCGTTGGTCTTTTCAGGTGCTTGATTTCTTTTTGTATCTCTGATTTACGTATGAATGCATTTTATATATGTATTAGAGGTTAATTACGCTGAATCGGAGTGATGTTTGTATAGGATTTTGCATTTGTACTTCACTTTTGCCACCCTAGTTGACAGAGAGTGCGTTGGCAAAAAAATAAATAAATAGAGATTACTACTTTTACATAGAGTGTACACTTTGATTGACACGGATGTCAAAAATCTAATTAATTGGAAGAGATGCTGGCAAGAACAATGTGCCAACACAATGATGCTACAGAATGGTTGACAAAATGCCATGTATGATGTAACAAAACTGTTTAAAACACGTTTTTTCGTCTAATCATATCTTGCCAAACACGCGTAAACCACTGCATCAACTTTTATATACATATAACATGGTCAAAAAATAGATATGCTATAGGAACTTCAATGACAGGGACTTGTACTGATATACACTGACAAAATTTCATTGACAGTTTAAAAAATAAATAAAAGAAAATGCTGCCATTTCATTTGTTGTTGACCCTCTGCAACCACTTTAATCCAAAAACTATTAGATGAAAAAACAACTTTTTTTGAAAATGTTGAATGACAGAATGCCATGTCAAGGAAGCTGTCAAGAAAAATGTACACCAATCATGTTCGTTTTTATATGCATTCGAGTATCTAGTGGCAGACCCTAGGCCAATGCCAACCAAGCAATGGCCTAGGGCCTCATATCTTAAGGGAGCCTCAAGTGAAAAACACTACATGAAGGTGCAATTATATTTCCACCAATGTCTAAAAGATGGATTACTAAAAATTTATTTAACTATAAATTTTTTGGTCGATTCTAACTTAGTGCGATCTCATCCAAAATAACTTTTCTCGAGTTTAATATACATGATTAATTACAAGCTATCAAATGTGTCCAGTATTGTTATGATAATATGGTTTAGGGTGTGTTTGCCACATTATTTTGGAAGAATATATTTTAGAATAGTAGATTGATGGAGAATTTGTGATTGAAAAGAANAGTGCGATCTCATCCAAAATAACTTTTCTCGAGTTTAATATACATGATTAATTACAAGCTATCAAATGTGTCCAGTATTGTTATGATAATATGGTTTAGGGTGTGTTTGCCACATTATTTTGGAAGAATATATTTTAGAATAGTAGATTGATGGAGAATTTGTGATTGAAAAGAAAGAAAAGTTATTAATGTGATGGAAAATATTATTTTATTAAAGAATGTGTGGTTGAAAATGAGTAGAAGAATGAGAATGAAAATTTTAATATATACCAAATAGGGGCTTAATTTGAAAACTAATATTACATATCATGTAGTTTATTTTGTTGAGTTATAACTTTAATTTGGTTTATCTAAATTATTTTTTTCTTGAGTCCAAAATGTATCTTTTATTACGAGTTTCGAAATGAGTCCAATATTGATAGGGTAATTTTTGGTCCTCCAATAAATACATATTCAGTCCAAATACATTATTGGCCTCAAAACTTAATTTTCACTTTAGTCTCTCGAAATCTCATATTTATTAAAAGGTTATCGAATCAAATTCATTAGAATCTAGTTATGTTTTTCATCACTAAATAATTCTAACTTTTCACGTTATCATCTATAAATATATATTTTTCACTATGTTGCAATCTAGTCCCTCAATTTTGCACTTTTTACAACTGTAAATCACTTTTCTCCTTACGAGTCATCTTTACAATATTCTCAAGAATTCAAATTATGATTCATAAAAATCTCTCATGATTTCTATATTGCACCTTACTCAAGTTTTCCCAATTAATAATTTTCTAGATAATTATTTACACTCTAATAATATTTTTTTCATCAACGTGATGATTCTGCTAAATATTATGTTACCTTAATCTCTCGAGTTATTGGGATATTTTTTCTACTCTATTTTTTTGGATTGTACCAAGTCTTCAGTTTAAATATAAATATATTAATTATTTAAATATTTAAGTATTTTTGTGCTTGTAAACAAATTTTGTGGAGCAAGGTATAATTAAAGTTGCACAAGGTACCAGAGCACGTTAAATCGTTTGATACATTGTGCTTTGAACTTCAGTGATTGGGATGAAAATTTTGTTGGCATTATGATTCCATAAATTTATTGACCATTAGATGTACTTTCCCTTGTGCTTTTACTTGTATTGGTGGTTAAATTGTATATATATATATATAAGAGCTCAATTATAAGAAAAATTCTTGTGGTTTATATATGCATTCTTGTACATATGGCATTTTTGTATATCAAGGTATAATTAAAGAATAAAAAGGTACAAGGCTACCAGCGTAGGCTAAAAACTTGCATTGTGCCTTGAACTCCAATGCTTGCTCCTTGCTCTTCTGGGATGCAAATCGCCTTAGCATTTCATTCCCTAAAATGTTTCCATTGGAGTGGCTTTCTTTTCTGTTTTCACCTGCATTGATGGTTAAAAAATGGATGAATGTTGTCTTTCTATTAATTTCAGCGTAGGATACAGCTTCCATTAGTTGTACATTACACTTCTAGGAAGAAAACTGCACTTCGCCTTATAATCTGGTCTGTCGATTTGTTTTTAATAGGGATATATAGGTAGTCAGATACTTGATGACCTTTGAAGTTCTATCATTTTTAATTCATTTTTTTATAGAGTTATTTAATTGGTATTAGGAATATGCTTATTTATATAGAATTTCTTTTTGCTTTACATTTAGGAATTTAAGTTGTTTTATGATATGAAGTTTGGGAGGAAAAGAGACTCCAAGGAGAAAGATGCGGCTATTAATGATGAAACTGTATGTAATGGGAATTCATCCAATGTGACATCAAATGGGAGTGGGCACGTGAAGAACCCATCTGAGTTGTCCATCTACGATCAGTATCATAATCAGGTACTTTGTTTTCGATTCATCTAAGGGAAGTGAGTGTGATTGTAGTGTGGTGTTAGGCTATTTTGACATTTTTTAATGTTGTGCTCAAGGATCGAGGAATTTCAACTCACAACAATGGAGTTTCTTCTGCTGGAGTTGATGAAAAACCGTATGACTTATATTTCCTTTTTAGTACTTATTAATATTAATGCCATTGGTTTAAGTTTTAAAAATGCTGTTTAGCGTAACAATTAATACACACTTTATGCTGATTTAGTGGTGTCTTTCAAGCTATCAAAAGAGCAGCAAACCCACATTTTGCCCTCATCAAACTGCATATTACTGTTAGTACGAACACAATCAATTAATATTACCACCATAAATTGAAATGACGCAATTTCTAGCTGCCTACACAAATGTTGTGGATGATTGAATCCCACTCATTGGCCATTATAACTCTTTCATGCTAAGCAGGTTATCTTCCAGTTGGTAAAATTCAGTAGACTTCGCAAAATTCACTTATCAAAAGGAAAGGAAGCCCCAGACTTAAAATCCCTTGCATGCCAAGAATGATGTTCACATGGCTACGCATTTTTTAATTCGTATCTTTAGTTGGCTCGATTGAATTTTCTATAGAAAATTATGAAAGCATTTTAATCAGGAGGAGATTCTCCTTGGTAGATGCATCAATTTGGTCACTTTATTTCTGCATTTCTGATAGTGATATATGTGGCTGCATATGGTTTTGAGATTGGAATTTCTTGGTATTACTATAGAGTACTTCATTGCTATATTGCACAACAAAATTTTTCACAATGTACCAGGACCTCATCATGTGACAACATCTACACTGCATCAACATTTTATGCTTCTCAAGATAGCACGACTTCTGTAGCATCTCTTTCCTATTTAGGTGTTTGCTTATATTTACTGTTCATTTTTTTCAGGCAGAAGTCTTTACTTCCTCCTTTTGAGTCTGCTGAAATGCGTACTTTAGCAGAAAGTTTAAGCAGGTAATTGATGAACAATTGGCTAGAGTCTAATATAGATCTTGGGAGCCATACTTTAAAAGCTAGCTATTGAAGTTGGAGAGCCCAAATTTATATAAACCACACACCGAAAACCCATATTTTCGATGTGGGATTCAAGTCTCATACTTTGCAATCAGAATCATAACAATTCACCACGCTCCGCAATCTCGGCGCTCACATCGGACTGGCTTTGCACTAGCCCTAACTAGTACTGGACGAACACTGTTATGTCGGCATCACCATCCACGCCGCTCGATTGCAACCGGGAGACGTGGTACCTGCACTATTGATATAGATTTTGAGAGAGCCATACTTCAAAAACTAGCTGTTGAAATTGGAGAGCCAAGTCTATATAAACCACACACCGAAAGTCAATACTTTCGTTATGTGATTCAAGTCCCATTCGTTGTAATGAGAACCATAACAGAGTCTTACAACGATCAGCCAATTTCATTCATGTGGCTGATTTAAAAACTTTTACTAAGAACTATGGATGTTGTCCTGATTTCTTCTTTGCAGGGATATCGTTCGTGGTAGTCCAGATGTTAAATGGGACAGCATTAAAGGGTTAGAGAATGCAAAACGGCTACTCAAAGAAGCAGTTGTCATGCCCATAAAATATCCAAAGTATGTCTTATTGTCGAGCACCTCATTTCATGCTAAAGTTGTAGGAAAGAAGTTGAAATGGATTGATTTATTTTCAGATTGCTAGTCAAAGGTCAAAACTTTGTGTATGATATTTGAAGATAACATGTCAATCGTCTTCGGGGTGGTGGGATTTTCCACGTAGAATTTAGCACACAAGATGTGGAAAATCTAAATTTTAGGTTCCTATTGAACTGTAACTAAAATTTTCTGACCACTTCTTTAGGTACTTCACTGGTCTTCTAACACCATGGAAAGGTATTCTCCTATTTGGACCCCCAGGAACTGGGAAGGTTTGAACTCTACCTCATTTCGTTTTTGTCGTTTGTATACTGATTCTGCTCCTCTTTGTTCTTTATAAAACTTTCTATCACTCAATTGGTGATGAATAACCTCCAAAATTTTGATATTAATTTTGTAATAGCTCATTCACTAATCTTAGTTTCTTTGTGCAAATTGTTCTATTGCATAATTGGATAAGATTTGAACTGTTTATTAGAAATCAAACTAAGAATCCTGCAAAAGTATAGTCTCATTCCCTTGTTGATTAGTATATATATATGATATAAATTCAGTATGAAGAGTTTCTACAGTAGAGTTTTTTTATGCGTGTATGAATGTTTTAAAGTTGCATCAATGGTTAATTCTATATCCATATTTGTTTGTCTTCGTATGAATGAATTAACTTTAGTTAGGATGGGGGTCCTGTAGTATATGCTTTTTGTAGGCTATGTTGATTTCAATAATGTGACTAAAAAGGCAATCAGTTTCAAGTTAGAGTTATGGAAGGAATGTATTGAAACAGAACTATTCAAAATCAGCATGTAGGATGATGTCCTATGGTAAATGCTTTTTGTAGGTGATACTGATTTAATAATGAGAGTAAACAGTCATCAATTTCAAAAATAAGAGTTGTGGAAGGAATATAACTAATCAAAACTAGTAAAAATAAGATTCTTGGAGTGTACTTTTAGTCAATGTGACAATGTAAACGAACTGGCAATGAGACTACCGAGATCGGATGAACTACCTATATGACCTGAGGTCAATGTTGAAGCACTTGCATGGAAGTTCTGTTTTCAAACATTCTATGATAAGCTTATTAAAATTGATGCTATGTTGATCAATAAACGGTATTTCTTATAATCGGAGCCATTTTTCCAAATTTGCAGACTATGCTAGCAAAAGCTGTTGCAACCGAGTGCAATACCACATTCTTCAACATTTCTGCATCATCAGTTGTCAGCAAATGGCGGGGTATGATGTTCTGACTTGTCATGTCTCCTAAATACAGCCTTGCGTGACTTTTGATCGGCTGATTGAATCTTAATTGTGATATTCCTGTTCAGTTCCTTTTGGTTATGCTTTTCAGCTTTTGTGGTGGCATGAATGAGTAAGCGAATATTTTAATTACAAGTTTGCATGAAATTTACAAAGATGGTATACCCACTGTATCTAGATTTTTCTGCTAATGCAAAGTTCACTTTTAGTGGTTAATTGCCTGATTGTTTCTAACTTATGTTTGAATACGTTTTTTTGTGCCATCTTTGGATGCGGTTCTGGTTTGCTGTAAAAATAATAATAATTTGTTTTCCTTGTTTTTCCTTTAATCTTAAATTTCTTGAGATTGTGTTAGTGGAACTGTAGTTCTGAGATTCTACTACAGTTTCTTGAAACCATAGATTTGTAACCATTGAGTCACAACAGACATAATTTATTATTATTATTATAACAGTTTATGAGAAAACTATATTCACTGCTTGGCTTCCATCTTTCTTTTGAGATAATCTATTGAATCGTGTTGCTCTTCAGGTGACTCGGAGAAATTGATCAAAGTATTATTTGACCTGGCTAGGCATCATGCTCCATCAACTATATTTCTCGATGAGATTGATGCAATTATCAGCCAACGAGGTGAAGGACGCAGTGAGCATGAAGCTAGCAGGCGCTTAAAAACTGAGTTGCTCATACAGGTGATACATTATACCTACCAGTGCAAGAATATATGAAGGGGAGTGCTGTTGGCACTCCAAAATTAGCTTTTAGCATTCCGCCATTGTGAGTGACTTGTGACCAGTCACAGGCTAATTTGAAGCTCCTGTGACGTTCCTCATTTTTGGGTAGAAGTTAAATCTTAATTTAGAAAACAATTATAAACTGTCTAGCTTATCTTTCTGCAACCATAATAATTTGTGTTGGTGTGTACAGATAAAACTCCAGTTTTAATTCACTTTCTCAAAAACTAATGATTTGGACTGGATTGCAGATGGACGGTTTAACAAGGACGGATGAACTTGTTTTTGTCTTGGCGGCAACAAACCTCCCCTGGGAACTAGATGCGGCCATGCTCAGACGTCTTGAGAAACGGGTATATATCATATGAGCTGATGCATCATTTGGCACGAAACACAGACATTTAAATTGGAACTTTCCTCTTAAAAGGAAAAATCATCCTTAGACTAGTTTCTGGTTAAGAAATGTGTTTTAACGGTATTTAATCCAATCAAATCCTCTTTTTCTTTTAATTATTCTTCATTTTGTTGAAATAATACAGTGGTTTATAGAAAAATGTGGTGCCATTTGCCACAACTTCAAATTCAAGTTAACAGCTGGGTACATTATATTCAAATGGAAAAATGGCAGGGAATTGTCTGTTTCAATATTTTGTTTAGATTTTCTACCATTTTAATTAATAATATTGACCCTTTTTTCTTTTCCGCGTGATTTAGATCCTTGTACCACTTCCGGAACCAGAAGCTAGAAGAGCCATGTTTGAGGAATTGCTACCATCAAACTTTCAGGAAGAGAAACTTCCTTATGATTTGTTGGTGGAACAGTCTGATGGTTTTTCGGGTTCCGCTATTCGGCTCTTGTGCAAAGCGGCTGCAATGCAGCCCCTGTGACGGTACAGTCTGAAGGTTTTTCGGGTTCTGATATTCGGCTATTGTGCAAAGAGGCTGCAATGCAGCCCCTGAGACGGCTAATTGCACTTCTTGAGGACATACAAGAAATGGTACCTGAGGATGGTATGTCCGTGTGTCTATTAATTATTACCAAGAGAAATAAATCTAAAGAAAAAAACATTAAAAAAACTTGGCATATTTAGTAGTTAGATTGAACAGAATTAGACAAGAGAGGCACGCGACAAAGATTGTCATGTTGTCTAAAGCACCGTGCCAAACATGCCATGAGTGTTACTAATGTTTTCATTGCCATGTATGCATATATAGAAGCCATATATTTCAGACTTCGGCATAGGAGCAAGTTAACTTTGCATAATTTTGTAACAGTTGTACTACATGTACATCATAATTTACAAATTTGTTTACCAAGAAATGATGTGATAAGATTTGATTGAGTCAAAATCTTATCAACCAAATAAGCAAAAAAAACCTTCATCACTTTCTTTTTAATACCTCATTAATCTGAAAAAGATTATGTAAATGGTGATGTATAACAAGGATTTTCCATTTTGCAATTATAGTATTTCTTGATTCTTTCGATTATTGAAAAGTTTCCACTAGAAAGACTTGGTCTTTACATGCATCTGTTGCACAAAAGAGTTTTGAAGTTGTTCAGTATTATAAAATATAAAGTATCTGCTTATTGCATTTTAATGTTTAAAACATGCAAAAGTAACAAAGCGTCTTTTGGTTGAAGGAAGGAAAGGGGTTTAGGTTTCTATTGCTCTTTTCAGCTTCTTGACGTAGTTCTTTTTTTGCCACATTCTGATTTATGGGCTTATATGCACTTCATTAGTATTCTCACAAATCACAAACTTCTCTTAGACTGATGGTTATTAACTTTCATATTTTTCGTGTATAAAATTTATATGGTTGTCATCTTAGCTTTGAAGTTTTCACATTATGCATCCTTTGCTAATGAGAATAAATGATTGCATTGATCTGGTCCAGAGTACTTCTGTATTGTATTATTGCAGTGGTTCCAATCAAATATGATTCATTTTCTATGGGATTAAACCAAATCGGGGAATTTGCTTATTTCTCTGTTGCATTGCATATAGAGCAATATGAGAAAAACTTGTAGAGGGGGTTAGGGTGTTATTTATAATTGATGCACTAATATGCTGTGATTTGCATGCAGGGTTGCCCAAAGTTGGACCAATTACACATGGAGACATTGAGATGGCTTTGAAAAACACTAGACCATCTGCTCATCTCCTTGCTCATCGCTACGAGAAGTTTAATGCTGACTATGGCAGCCAAATACTCCAGTGAAGGCACTCAGTTCTATTATCCCATGCTGTTCTCTACTTTACGTTTTTAGGCCTGTTTCTGGTCAAGAATCTAGCGATTGTAAACAAATTCTTTTTTTATTTTTTATTTCATCAAATACTTGCTTATTCCCTGTTTGAACTGTTTGACTTTATTGCTCACTCGGAACAAAACCGATGGTCTCAGTGGAGTCAAACGGCCAATTACTTCCTTACTACAGGAAGGATCTATTGTCTTTATTTCAATATTCCTACATATATTTGCTGTTGTGATATTCGCTTCTGGATTTTATTTAATATTATTGCGTACGCAGAAATAATTTTTACTTTATAAAAGATTTTAAGAAACCGACTTTGAGGGTGAATTATCTCGAGACAGGTTAAATACAGAAAAAGAGGAGGAAAACACGTGGGCACAAGCAACATTCCAATAAATTGACCGACAATTAAAGGCAAAGTGGAAACCACGACTTTTGGNCGGCTAATTGCACTTCTTTTTACTGTATAAAAGATTTTAAGAAACCGACTTTGAGGGTGAATTATCTTGAGACAGGTTAAATACACAAAAGGAGGAGGAAAATACGTGGGCACAAGCAACATTCCAATAAATTGACCAACAAAGTGGAAACCACGACTTTTGGGATTGAAGTTTGGCTTGCTATGGACGGCATTAAAACTCATTAGGGGGAGCTATATCTACTCGCATTCAATGAATTCTGAGTTGTGTGTGTTTGGACAAAAGATTCAGATATTCCTCCAAACATATCATTCCCATTGTGATCGGCTGTGATGATTTTCTAGGTTGTCATAAGCAAATTTGGTATTCTTGTTAGGGTTTTATTTTATCTCGAAATGGGAATTTCAGAAATAGGAGACGCTGTGATTGAGTTGATTTGAAACAATCGGATAAAAATAGATTATCATAAGCCAGTCCTACCAGGATCAAAGGTTTGATTACAATAGATGCTTCAATGCAGCACTTATGGTAAGAGAATAAAATATGAGAGAAAATTGATATAAAAAAAAAATATTGACTGATATGCGTGAATCAGTAGAACTGTAGAAGTGGTGTGGATATTTTTCAAACCTGGTCGTACTTTTAGGGTCCATTGCAAGAATGAAATTCTAGAATTGAATTGCCTAAAACTAGTTTTATCGAGAATAGTCAATTAATTGTATTTGATTGATATAATTTTCCACCTGAAAAATATTAAAATTTTGGATTTTTGGTGTTCGTTTGGAATTGATATACCTCAAAAGACAAGAAAATGTGAAAAATCAATAAAATGTGGAAAAAACTTGAAAAATATTTCCTATCAAATACTCTAAAAAGTAGAAATGGCAAAAAGTTTTCCATCTTCCATAGAAAACTTGCCATGTCAATCTGGGCCTTATTGTTAGTTATATTCATTTTTTGTTTAGGCATTTTAGTTTAGGGTTTGAAGTTTAGTTTAGGGTTGGTTGAGATGACTACCAAAATCTAGGTTTGGCGGTATGACTTTGGACCTTAGCAATTGATTTTAGTGAATTAATGGAGCAAGAATTGAAGTCATGGCCACGGCCACCCTATCAATTAGTGGGGTTGAAATTTAGTTTAGGTTTGGTTGAGTGTTAGCAAATAATGGTATTATCGTGCAATAATTTGGTCAGAATAATGACTTGCAAAAATGAACGAAATAAAATGATAATGGTCAAGAAAAGAGTTCGACTCTTTGTCATTAAGACGACATTGCCCCACACTTTCGGCACTCGTCTTCCAAGGTACAATGATCTCGACTTGTAATGGTAGCACTCCAAATTACAAGACTCGACAAATCTACTAACGTTTTTTACCTCTCTAAAATTGGAGGACTTTGCACGAAAATAACTTTTGAGACCGAAATGCAAAATATGAAATAATGTGGGAATGAAGGAATATAATTTGCAAAAGAGAAAAACCAGAATTGATTTCAGAATGAATAAAATTCGGGGTATGGAGACCTTTATAGAGAAGTTAAACAATTGTGTTCAAAAGACACAACAATCGAAAAGTTATGTTTTTAATAGACATCCGTTTGGACATGCAGTTTAACCGTCAACCGTCAGATTCTAAAAAAAAGCCACGTGTCACGCACAGAAATTTCTGGGAAAATAAGTATATTATTTTTTAAATAATATAATTCAAATATTATTTTATCAAAAAATATAGTGGAAATCACAGCATACTAGAATTTTTAACTTCTAATTTCAAAATTCAGATTCACAAGTTTTTATTTCAAAAATTAGATGATAATTTAATTTTTTAAAATATAAAATTAAAATAGATAAAAACTCGATTCCAACTCCTAACAAACCCTAAATCTCTCTCCCTTCTCTCTCTCTCTCTCTCTCTCTCTCACACGCGCGCTCGTGCGCGCGTACACACAAAACCACCAGAGATGAGGAGTTCCACTGCGACAATGGTGCTGATGCAGTGGATTGAGCGACGGTGCTCACTGTACGTAGCAGCCATTGCACATTACTGCCACGCATTGGAGATTACCGAATAGGCTCCTCGTCGTGCAGTGGCACTTGCCGAGCAAGCTTCCCGATGCTCACGATGAGGAGGACCTTTAATATGTGGAAGATCATACCGATGGAGTCGGATGCTGGGGCCAATTTGGTGGCACCGCTGATGTTAGCGGAGGCAATCTAGATCTCTGATTTGGGTGGCATTTTGGGAAATTCAGGGGTGGACCTTTAGTGATGGATTTGGTGTGGGAAAAAGGTTCTGGGAGGTTTTTAGTAGTTAGGTAAAACACTTAATTAGTTGATCTTGGGAAATTTGGGTTTATTTCTAATCTACCTCTGTTTTTCTCTCTATTTTGTTTGCTGCGGTGTTGAATGTAATTGGTGCGATGTGGTGGTGGTGTGTTGTTGGTGTAGGTGGTGGGCGATTCTTGCTGAGCGATGATTGGATGATCTATGGTGTATGTGTGTTGTTCTGTGTGTGTATGGAAATGATTGTGTGGTGGTATGGTTAAAGTGGTGTCGACGATGATGGTGAAGTAGTGGTGGAATTTGTTTGAGATGGTGGTGGTGGTTTATTTGAGATGGTGGCGATGCGGCGGTTGTCGTGAGGTGGTGGTGGTGGTTCTGGCAACGACAGTGTAGTAGCTAGACAGTGTTGGTGCTGCTAGTGGATGTTGGTGGCGATGGGTCTATCGAGATGGCGGTTGATCTGGCGTGACGATGTAGTGGCATTTTTCTGCGATGTTTGATTTGTTTGAGACGGTATTGCTGTCGAGAGGTGGTGGTAGTGGTGGTTCTAGCGGCGAAGTGGCAATGTTGCTGGATGGAGTGATGAGGTGGTGGTGGTCACAAGTCTTGGTTGTGATCACGAATTATTTGGTTGATTGTAACCATTAAATTAGTTAATCTGTGACTAATAAACAATATGTGAGCAATGAAAAAGATAATTTGTGACCAAAAAGTACTGTGTGACCTAAAAAATTATTAATTTGTGATCGATAATTTGAAAATTTGTGATTGTCTGATAAGTTGTGACTTATAATATTTGTGATTTGTGACCGATAAATAAACTGTGAGGTATAAATTCTTGATTTGTGACCGGTAAACAAATTGTGACTTATAAAATATTTGAATTGTGAGCGTAAGATAATTTGTGACATATAAAATTTCTGATTGAGAATTTGTGACTATCTTATAAGTTGTGACTTATAATATTTGTAATTTGTGTTCGATAAATGAATTGTGACGTATAAATTTCTTATTTGTGACCGATGAACAAATTGTTACCTATAAAAACTTTGAATCGTGAAAGTAAATAATTTGTTATATATAAAATTCATGATTTGTAATCGAAAAATAATATGCGACTAATTAAATCGTAATTTGTGACCTTAATATATTTAATTAATAATATATATAATTAATTAAATCGTAAATAAAATCTAATTAGTATCCGAATTTAGAAACTTGAAACATTTGTTCTTAATTTGAAATAGGTGATACTTAACCTCTTAATTATGAAATCTTTCCAAAAATTCATACCAACTTGGCCTAAGCCCAAGATCATGACCCGTGCCATGCTGATTGGTCGGCTGCGCGCGCATGGACTTTGGCTCAACATACTAGCATGTGTGTTATCTTCCCTTCAAAGACTATTGGTACTCCTTGAGACCCAAACCAAAATTCCAAATTTGACCAATATAAAGTGGTTTCTATTCTTCCAGTTTTTCTATGTGGAATTATCATTTTTCAATTTCCCACCAATTTTTATTCTCAATTTATTTTAACTTTAAGTGATTACAGTTTGACATTAATTTCTCATTCACTATAAATTGGTTTTGAGAAAATAAATACATTACCTTAATAGGACACACTCGGCCAAAGAAATATTTTGTCCAACTAACGGAAGCCACTAAAATAATTGATCAAAAGTTGGTGAAACCAACTAATTAAACCAACTTTTTCAAGAGAGAGGACTACCAAAATCTAGGTTTGACGATATGATTTTAGACCTTAGAGGTTTATTTTAGTGAATTAATGGAGCAAGAATTGAAGTTATGGCCATGGCCACCCTATGAATTAGTGGGGTTGAAGTTTAGTTTAGGTTTGGTTGAGAGGCATGATTTTGGATTTTAGCAGTTAATTTTAGTGAATTAATGGAGCAAGAATTGAAGTCATGGCCACGACCGCCAAGTTACGAGAATATATAAATTGGACAGAATTGGAGAGTGGAGAATTTCGCCGTATCTTTTTTGAAAAGAGTAAATTCCCTCAACAGTTGGAATTTTTGAAAAGGTAACAATCTCGATTGATATAGAATCTTATGTGCAGGGGAAGCTATTTTGAAGAGAAGACAATTCAAGACTGACATCTTCTTCCTTTAATTAATTAGGAGTCAAAAGTAATCTTTTCTTTTTTAATTGATTTTGGCTCCTTACAAGCCAATGACCCTTCTCTTATATAAAATTTTTAATCCCATTTTATTTCTTATTAATTGCATACATTACATTTTTCTCATTCTTCACTAATATTTTCCAAAAATGTTCATTCAGAAAAAAATGTGGAAGCTCAAAATTGCTCAAGGCAATGGACCCTACTCGTACAGCACCAATAATTTTGTAGGCAGACAAATTTGGGAGTACGATCCTAATGGAGGAACACTCGAAGAGCGCCAAGAATATGAAAAGGCGCGCCAAGAATTTCAGAAGAATCGGGAGAAGGGAATTCATGCAAGTGGAGATTTGTTCACTAGAATTCAGGTGAATTAAGTCGAGGATTTTCTACGTAAAAAAATAAAACAAAATTGAATGTGATCTTGTGTTCTGGCAGCTTATAAAACAAAGTGGCATTGATCTGTTGAGCATTCCGCCAGTGAGGTTAGATAAAAGTGAACAAGTAACCTATGAAGCAGCTACCACGGCCGTGAAGAAAGCTTTACGGTTAAATCTCGCATTGCAAGCAAGTGATGGGCATTGGCCAGCTGAAAATGCAGGCCCTATGTTTTTCACACCTCCATTGGTATGTACAAAATGGATATGTTTTAACGAGTGACTTCATTTGAAACGCGTTCTTGTTTGTACTTGCAGATCATTGTCTTGTATATCAGTGGCAAAATTAACACCGTCTTGACACCAGAACACAAGAAAGAGATGATTCGCTATATTTACAATCACCAAGTCGGTACCAAATATGTACATTCCTTTATTGTAGAGCTAAATGGGTAAAATAACGTAAAGAATGTAAACTGCAGAATGATGATGGTGGATGGGGATTCTACATTGAAGGCCATAGCACCATGATAGGCTCTGTGCTAAACTACATCGCATTGCGTCTATTAGGAGAAGGACAGGATGATGGCAATGGCGCAGTTACTAAAGGCCGCAAGTGGATACTTGATCATGGGGGTGCAACTAGTATTCCCTCCTGGGGAAAACTCTATCTTTCAGTAAGAATACTCAGTTTTAGTTGTAGCAACAAAAGGAATGGAAAAATTTACGTATTGTTACACAAGCATAGGTGAAAATCGATCACTTTTTGAGTATGATGTAGAATTTAGCTAAGATTCTTCTATGGCCTCTATTCTTTATTCAAAACTTGTGGTTATGAACAAATTATTTTGTGAATATATAGGTCCTTGGCGTGTATGATTGGGACGGATGCAACCCAATACCTCCGGAATTCTGGCTTTTCCCATCATTTTTCCCTTTTCATCCAGGTAAAACAGAGAGATCTTAAACTCGAAATTACTTGGACTGTACTGTAACTAACTTGTTTACAATGCAGCAAAAATGTGGTGTTTCTGCCGTGAAACTTACTTGCCCATGTCGTACTTATATGGAAAAAAATACCATGGCCCACTCACCAATCTCGTTTTATCCCTTAGACAAGAAATTTATGTCAAATTGTATGATCAGATAGACTGGAATAACACACGCCATATTTGTTGTAAGGTTGGTTGGTTACATCTCTTATATTTTACATGTACAAGTCAAGAGACTAATTTTATAGGCCTATGCATATGATTCTAACAATGAAGGAAGATTTGTACTATCCGCACACCTTCATACAAGATTTGCTCTGGGACACACTCAACTACATTACAGAACCACTAATGAGGGTTTGGCCTCTGAACAAGATTAGAGAAAAAGCTCTTGAAAAGGCAATCAAATTAATGCGCTACTCGGCTGAGGAAACTAGATACATTAGCATGGCATGCGTAGAAAAGGTCCAATAATCTAAGAAAATTCAAGTGCTGTGAAATTTCTTCTTAAAAGTCGGCTTGATTCACTTGTAGCACAATAAAAATGGGTATGACCTATATTTTTCGATGTAGTGTCTACAAATGATGTGTTGGTGGGCACATGACCCAGATGGTGACGAATTCAAGCATCACCTTGCAAGAATTCCTGATTTCTTGTGGATTGCTGAAGATGGAATGAAAACACAGGTGCATTTTTTGAACCAAATATACCCCTGTTTGACAGCCAAGGAAAAATGAGTTTTAAAATAGTGATTTTTTTGGAGAACGTGTAATTAAAAAGCAGGAAAAAGTTTTTGGTTTACGTACAAAATGTTTTATTGTGAGAATGAGTAGTTGAAAATGAGTTTGAAAAAAAATAAATTGTATTTTAATGGTTGTCAAATTGGGGCACAAGTTTATCATATGGTGTGAATGCATTGTGCCTTATGTACGCTAATAATTCGTTAAACCAATAACCATTTATTTTATTGATAAAGTGACAAATTATCAAAATTTCTTTAACCTGCAGTCTTTTGGTAGTCAATTATGGGATTGTTCTCTTGCCACTCAAGCTGTTGTTGCAACGGGCATGGTTGAGGAATATGGTGATGGTCTTAAGAAGGCAAACTTCTACTTGAAAGAATCTCAGGTTTTTATACAGAAACCAGCGAAATGAAAATTGGAAACACTACTTTCTTTAAATGAAACTCCACTGTATAATTTTATACTGTGTAGATCAAAGAAAACCCAACTGGCGACTATAAAAGTATGTATCGTCACATTACTAAAGGTGGATGGACTTTCTCTGATCAAGATAATGGATGGTCTGTATCAGATTGCACAGCCGAGGCGCTTAAGGTTGTTTATTTTCATCTCTACAATCATCTTTATGTTTAAGTAGATACGATGACTTATTCCAGCTTGGAATTTATAATCTTCAGTGTCTACTTCTACTCTCACAAATGCCAACTGAAATTACTGGAGAAAAAGTTGACGTGGAGCGCTTGTATGAAGCTCTAAATGTCCTCCTTTATCTACAAGTATGGGCACTAAGTTAAACTTGGCCAAAAATACATGATTTAGATACAAGTTAGAGAATGATAATAATTATTTGGGCTCAATCTTAATTATTTATTCAGAGCCCGAACACGGGTGGGTTAGCAGCCTGGGAGCCCCCAATTCCACAGCCATATTTACAGGTAAACACTCGTGTACTAGGAAAGTTGTATCAATTTCTCAGATTTTTCAATCCAAATGTTGCCTAAAGAAGTACTAATTTGAATATGTTGAAACTTTTCATGAAACTTAAACTTGATAAACTTGTCAAGATCTTCATGTCAAACTAAATTAACATGGAACATACCTTGATCTATTGATTTCTGATTTGATTAATGAATCTTGATCTTTAAATCTTCAATCTAATTGCACCAACATTCTTCTTGATTCTTGATTGTGGGTTTATGGATCTTCCTTTTCAATATGTTTTCTCTGATATTTTTGTGTTGATGGGATGTCACAAAAAATAAGAAAATTAACGTATGAATTGGAGACCATAACTCTATATATAGTTTTCATATGTATTTAGCCCATCGTCAAATACAAATCCTAATGGAATTGGTATCTACACATACAATCCGACCCATACTTTATTTAGATGCTCAAAGCCCAATCACTTAATTTTTTATTAGATCACTTTAATTTTGAGTTTAACTTTAAGATAACCTTTAAAAACAATTAATTACATATGTCGGCCCACATGACAAATTAAATAATTTTCCAACAGAATATACCAAGTTGACACGTAACGTTATTTTCTTTTCAGATGTTGAATCCTTCAGAAATCTTTGCTGACATAGTCGTCGAGCAAGAGTGAGACCGTGGCTAATTTTCTTTTCTTGTGGTTTTATTTTTCTATCATTTCTCATATTGCTGGTCGTTCAGGCATGTTGAATGCACTGCTTCTGTAATCCAAGCTTTTGTATTATTCAAGAGTTTGCATCCATACCATCGGAAGCAAGAAATTGAGAACTCTATAGCAGAAAGTGTACGATTCCTTGAAGAAAGACAATGGCTTGACGGTTCATGGTAGGCTTTCAATAGTAGGCGAAAATAAGTGCTCGATTTTTAATCTGATTTGAAATTTACTTACACGACAGGTATGGGTATTGGGCAATTTGTTTCCTCTACGGGACATTCTTTGGTCTAAGAGGATTAGCTGCTGCTGGTAAGACATACGACAACAATGAAGCAGTTCGAAAAGGTGTGAACTTTTTCTTGTCAACACAAAACGAAGAAGGTGGATGGGGAGAAAGCCACGTGTCCTGCCCAACTATGGTAATTAATTAATCCATACAACTTAAAAACTCTTGCCAAGAATGAACTCGTCATAGTTGATGATTGTGAACAGAAATACACACCGTTGGAAGGAAATAGAACGAACTTGGTACAAACATCATGGGCAATGCTAGGCCTAATGTACGGTGGACAGGTTAGTTAGTATCATTTTTGAGGTAGCAGCTAGCATTTGTATTCTTCAAGTATTTAATTAATTCAAATAATAATGTAGGTGGAGAGAGATCCAGCACCTTTACATAAAGCAGCAAAGTTGTTGATTAATGCGCAAATGTATAATGGAGATTTCCCTCAACAGGTAACAACACATTACGTACATTAGATCCTTCCAAAGCAATATACAAACTTGTTTATTGTAACTTAAAATTACAGGAAATAACTGGAGTCTTTATGAAGAATTGTATCTTGCATTTTGCCCAATATCGCAACATTTTTCCGTTGTGGGCACTTGGAGAATATCGTAAACGTGTTTGGTCATCCAGAGCCTCTAAGTAAGTGGGATTTCTTTACATATTCCCAACCTTCCTTTAGTAAATGTATCAAGTTTTGAAAAATGTATTTGAGCAATAAAACAATGAATATTTCACATATTATTACCTTTTCTTTAACCTCAATGGTAAATTAATCTTCCTCTCCTCTCATTGATGTAACTAAAAACTAAGAATTTGTGGTCTGGTTATGGGCTGATGTTGGAGTAATTATTTAGTTTTTCCCTCTTAATTGTTCCTATTCTTGGTTTTAAAGTTTCTACTTAATTTAATGTAAAGAGTTTGGAAAAGTATTTGGTCCGATTTTGATTCAAAACGTTGACGGTCAATGTAAAGCCAAAACCATGGTTTAAATAAGGTCACAATTACTCTAGCACATTATAATAATTACATTAAGATAGAAACTGAGGTAACATACCAACAATAAAAAGAATTTAAAAATTACTTATGAAATCACGCAAGGAAAGAGTTCAAAATATTAACAAATGAAAGCAAGTCAAATTACAAATGTGACTGTGTTCAGTTAACTCGAAATTAATAGTTTTCAAAAATTTATTATTCTTCTTGTATTCGTACAAAACTTCGACAGGATAAAAAGAAAAATAATCTCCCTGAAATTAAGCCACTAAAAAAAGAATTATTATTTTTCTTTTTTAAAAAACGCCCCTAATTCTAATTGTGTTGGAAAAAATGGGTGATTTGTTTGTAGATATTTATCACTAACATAATTAATTAAATAATATAAACATAACATTAATAAATATGATTCAACTATAATTATACAATAACACGAACATAAAATATAAGTAAGAGTTAAAAATGCAAGCCTTTGAGAGTCACGTCAAGGACGTTGTTCTAAAGCCGTGTTGTCTCTCTTTCGTGCGGATTCTTTTGGTATTACACGACTTCGAGATAAAACTCATGTAGCTCACAACTAGTTTTCCTTCTATGAGCACGATCATAGGGAGATAAAGAATGAGCCTTTATCGAATTGTCAAAAGCATAAAAAATATATAGTATGAAAACAAAGAGAGTATTTTTTGTTATATTCTAGTTTTCATCTCAAGTTTCATCTACTTCATGTTATGAAAATCAATCCCTTTTAATGTTGAGATTTTTAATATAATATTAAACCTGAAAATTAAAAATGTATTAATTTGAAACTTAAAACTTTTTAATACTACAAATTGTTACCACTAAACATGGTCCATTGATTAAATTTACCTAACCTGCAGAAAAGTTGGCCTCCCACTGTAGTCCCTCTCTTTCCCGGATAGAAATAGTTTTTATGTCCATTTTCCATTTTTATCAAAATTAGACCAGGTGGTTCTAACTTCTATGCAAGGCAATCGATCTAAATGGATTTAGACAATAGGTTTCATCGTAAAATCAGAATCCACTTATATATATGTAAAAAATTCAGAGACGGTCGCGGTTAGTTTACTCCATAATTTTGGGGTTATTTATTTGAATTTCTTACCACCGATCTATATATATTCTTTACCTTTTTGAGTCAATTTTAAAATATCGATCATCTCCATAAATTTTTCAAATTATAATCTTGCACAAATTATAAAAGTTCATTAAAAATTTAATCAAATTTTTTTTTTATATATAGGTTGAAAAAAATTCCTGATGACTGTAGCAAACGCAGCTTTCCTTTTGCAGTAATAAATATATCATAGATTAGGAATATGCAGCCAGCAGTGATCCTCTAATTATATATGGAGATTTCTCTTCTTTTCTTTGTCAGTCTGAAGAGTTAAATTTCTTCAAATTTTTTATGTAACAAGATTCAAGATGATGCAGATATTTAAATCCATATCCTTCATATATAATTCATACAATGAGAGAAACATGTTACTAGCTAAATCCAAATCAATAGTAGATGAGGAGATTTTGAAGAAATACAACTTCGAAATGGGAAGATTTAATTTTGTGCAAAAATTAATTTCTTCTTCCAAAAGTGATATTTGCTTCGTGTCTAGGGATTAACACTGTCTGTCTTCTCATAAAAAACTTGAAAGGCCAGCAAATATAGAAATATTGAGTACATCAAGCTTTTATATCCCATTCCCTTCTGTTTAACCTGTTTCACAACGATAAGAAAAGAAGGAAATAAATTAATTTCGACAAACATAAATCTTATTTGACATATGCTGATTTTAAATAAGTTAACTTGGGATCAATATCGTATCACATGCAAGTCAAAAATGAGTTCATTAGTTTGTGCATAAAATCGGAATTTTGTACTAAAAAGTCGAAAAGAAAAATCTATGGCTTTACATTTACCTGGGTGGCATTTGAAGTTAGGAAAATAGATGTAGATAAAGTTGAAGATGAAGTTGAAGTTGCGGAAGTAGATAAGGCAGAAATCCCGACATCGTATACCATCGTTCCATTGGGCTGGAAGATCCCATAGTTTCTCTCAGACGTAGGGCCGGGCTTCATGTCTTCATTAAACAATGCGAAAACATAAATTTCAAGTCTCGTGTTAGGCCTTAATGGTGTCCCCTCATTTCTCGACTGCCTTCTCATCAAATTCCGATTGTATATGCCGGCATTTTGGACCGTTGCCCCGATTTCATCTGGATCACCCTTTGACGGCCACCCTGTTTCCGAAACCCTAACTTCAATCCCTTTAAACCCTAATCTAGCCATGGCAAATATCACTGCATCCACTTGAGCATACAACATGTTGTCATAATGTAGATTTGTGTAAGGATCAACCATTCCAGGATTACGGTTGAACAATGCATAGTCTATAGGAATCCTCTTGGGATCATCTTTATATGCAAAATAAGGGTAGGCATCGATCAAAAATGGTGCCTTTGTATCTGCCAAAAACTTTAAAATTCGCGTCATTATGCCGGTGAGTTCGGATTGGAAACTTCCGGCTGAAGGTGGATATGATGCCACAAGAACTGCTAAAGAATGGGATGTTGTAACCTGAATGTATTGATCTAACCCTAATTTCACTAAAGCTGCATGAATGCTCACCATGGCTGG
>CAIGRF010012286.1:67574-80739 GCA_903798235.1 Fraxinus ornus | reverse complement strand
CGGAGCATAACTTTTCGGTTGGAAATTGATTTGTGATCATATTTTGATTAAATTTGATCCCCTTGACGTCTTCCTTTATCCAATTGACTCTGAGCACTCTCAAATATTTATCGTGAGGTTCGGTACAAATTTTAAGTATTTGCACCTTAGTCCTCGAACTTTGGATCTCTTACAATTTAGCTCATTTCTCCAATTTTGCCAACTTTTATTTATTTCCTACAATTTCATCAATCTATATCACAACATCAAAACACACATTAAAATGCCCTAAAACTCTCTCAAGGATAACAAAATCACACATTTAGTGACATAAATATCATGAGTGTAGAACACTCATCAGTTACCCTAATCTGAGCATATCATAATTTAACTCCATTTTTACCTTTAAAGAGGATGAGAAAAATACCGGCTGGTAGTATACCAGCGTTAGACCTAGGATGGGGGGTCCTTTAGTTTTAGATACTCTCTCATCAATTAAAGGATGGAAATAGGAGTTCTTCTTTGTCCTGAAAGAGTGTGGCAGTTCCATCCCACCAAGGTGAATAGAGAGGATGTAGTCCCTACTCTCTATCACCCATCTGTAAGTGATAATTTATTTTTACTTTAGATATGGTACTGACACCTTGATTCGATTCAGATCAAAATTCGAACATGCTGAGATTCAGAGCAACGAAGGCGGCAGAAGCAATTGAAGCTGCTAAGGCGAAAAGCAAGGAAATTCTGCTCAATCTGGGGACCGACCTGGAGAGGTGGAGTCTGAGGTTGAGGTCGAGCAACCTCTGAAGCGAAGCCGTTCAGCAAAGCTGCCTACTACCCCTACTCCTGCTGCTCCATCTAACTCTCTTCAACCCATTCATCTGGTCATTTTCGTTGCTACCACGGCCTCTTCTTCGAGTTTTAAGAGAGATACCCAGATTTGCGGAGGCCGAATGTTGAAGGTTTGGTGGGGCGCTTACTTGATATTTATTTTAACTTCCTTCGAAATCCCTCTCCTGCAAGGGAATCGATAGCCGCACTTCTTTCCTCTTTAAGGGAATTAGCCCCTCTGATGACTAAAGCTAGAATGACAGAGAGCTGCAATTCTTGGCTGAAATGCCAATTGGGGAGAACATCATCTCAGCCCAGCTCTACTGCCATAGGTCAATCCTTCATATGATGTCAGTGGCTGAGAAGGTAACTTTTTGAACTCTTAGTATTTCTTAAAAAAAATTGATTTAATCATTTGGGATTCGTAACACAACCTCTCTTTGTTTTTTTGATAAAAGATGAGCTCGATAAAATGCTTGAAGTGAGAGATCGGGCCAACATCCTCTTCGAGAATGTGGACGCAAAAAAGGCGATCTTTGCTAATAAAGAGAAAAATTATGAAGATCGCCTAAATAAAATGGGAGAAGAGCTTAATGCCCATCTCACTTCGGAGTTAAAGCTCATGGACGACGTCAAGGCCCTACAGATATGGGGGGAGAAAGCTAATGCCCAGGATGATAGTGAGAAAGTCGAGATGATAAGGCAACAGATCGGGCAGTAGGGGCTATAAAAAAGGTAGAAAAAGCTGAGCTCAAGGCTTCCAAGGCAATGGAAAACTGGAGGGCCTCTCCTAAGTTTAATGCTCTTGCTTAGGATGCCTACATTTTGGCCTTAGGTAAAATCACCAAGTACATAAATAAAGGGCGGTCGAGTTTTGATACTGCTTTCTTGGTGGAGGCATATAAACAGCAAAAGAGAAAATTGGAGCAACTATCCGCAGTAGCTGGAGTTTGGATCTCCCTTTCTGATGAAGGTGCCATCCATGAATATGTTCCTCCCCAAGACGGCCCAGCCCAGTAGTTTATTTGTACTTAGTTTATCTTTGTTGAATTTTCAGAAATTTCCTTAAAAACCTTTTGTAATATTTTTGGTTTATAATGAAGTTTCAATTTACTTGTTAAGTATTTTCACTTCAGCAATAATTTATTTATTCTCGAAATTTATATGTTTTCCAGGGCTGAGTGATGCAAAGCATGCAACCTCAATTCAAGTCTTTTCATTAATTAATATATATATATATATATATATCCTTCTAAATGTTGCAATACATGTGACCTTAGTTAGGTTGGTATGCCTATAAGAAAATTTTAGATATTTCTTCATAAGAAGTTTAACTAAGTGTTGCAGTACATGTAACCTTAACTCGTCTTACTGATGAGTAGAACTTAAATGTTTCCTTATAGAAATTTCTACAAAGTACTACAACACATGCAACCTTAGCTTGGCTTGCTCATGAGCAGGGCTTAAATATTTCCTTATAAGAATTTTCACTAAGTGTTGCAACACATGCAACCTTAGCTTGGTCTGCTCATGAGCAGGGCTTAAGTATTTCCTTATAGGAACTTTCACTAAATGTTGCAGCACATGCAACCTTAGCTCGGCCTGCTCATGAGCAGGGCTTAAGTATTTCCTTATATGAATTTCCACTGAGTGTTGTAGCACATGCAACCTTAGCTTGGCCTGTTAATGAGCAAGGCTTAAGTATTTCCTTATAGGAAATTTCACTAAGTGTTGTAGCACATGCAATCTTAGCTCGGCCTGCTCATGAGCAGAGCTTAAGTATTTTCTTATAGGAATTTCCACTAAGTGTTGCAGCACATGCAACATTAGCTTAGCCTGCTCATGTGCAGGGCTTAGGTCAGTATGTTAGCGTTCCTGTATTTTTAGAAGCATATATTTTGATTATAAACATCATGCAATACTAAGCAAAACCATCATTTTACTAGTATTATTTTTGAGGTGTTCTGCATTCCATGGATTAATAGAGGTCTTCCTTCCATATCTTCCAATTTATAGACCCCTCTAAGTAGTACCTTGGTTACTTTGTAAGGATCTTCTCAGTTAGGTCCCAAGGACCCAGAATTGAGTTCTCTTGTTGCTAAAAATACTTACCTTAATACAAGGTCGCCAACCTCGAATTCTCGTTTCTTAAGTTTTTGATTGTAATACTTTGCCTTGCATTGTTTGTATATCGTATTTCTGATTTCGGCCTCATTTATTTTTTCCTCTATCAAATCCAATTCTCCTCGTAACACCTGTTCATTCCCATTTTCACAATGTCATTATCCGAGCATAGAGGATTCCTACCTCAAGTGGGATGACAGCTTCTACTCCAAAAGCCAAAGAAAATGGGGTTTTCCCGGTGCTGTTTCTGGATGTAGTGAAATAAGACCACAACACACTGGGGAGTTCTTCAGCCCATCCTCCCTTAAGAGCATCAAGTTGGCTTTTAGCGTATGCTTGATGATCTTATTAATTGCTTCAATTTGACCATTAGCTGATGGTGGTTTGGTGTGGAGTACTTACTTTTGTATCCCAAAATTTTCACAAAAGTTTGCGAAGTAAACATCGTCAAACTGTTTTCCATTATCTGTCACGATGGAATGTGGTATCCTGAACCTGCATATGATAGACTTCCATATGAATTCATTATTCTTATGCTCAGTTATTTTGGCAAAGGGTTCGACCTCCACCCATTTAGTTAAATAATAGACTGCCACGGTCACGAACTTTGTTCATCCTTTTCCAGTAGGCATGAGGCCAATCAGATCAACCCCCCACTTAGAAAAGGGCCAGAGGCCATCACGTAATTCAACTCTCCTGGTGGAAGATTGATATTGGGGGCAAGTCGCTGACATTTGTCTCATTTCCTAGTGAACTCCAATGCATCTTTTTTTATGGTAAGCCAAAAATATCTGTGTGGTATAATTTTATGAACTAACGACTGTCCTCCGACATGATTTCCACATATTCTACCATGCACCTCTTCCAGAACATGCTATGCATCTCCTTCGCTCAAGTACCTAAGCAAGGGCACAGAATACCCTCGTTTATATAGGATGTCGTCAATTAATGTGTATCTGGCTGCCCTCACTTTGATTTTTCTCGTCGTAATAGGATCTTCCGGACATGACTTGTTTTCAAATATGCAAGATCTCATCCATCCATGTTGATTTTAGGTCGGTTATCATAAAGACTACCTCTAGTTCCTCAATAGCTGGGTGGCAGATCCTCCCTACGGGGATGCTATCAAATTTCTCAATCCCCTCACTAGTTGCTAACCAAGCTAAAGCGTCGACATTACCGTTTTGAGTTTGAGGAACTCGTTCGATCTGCAAATCTTTGAAACTTTTCATCTCTCGTTTGACAACATTGAGCTAATTGTTCATCCTTTTTTCTTTCGCTTGGTAAGCTTCGTTGACCTGGTTAACCACCAGCTGCGAATCGCTATAAACTATCAAATGGTCCAACCTTAGACCAGCTATGAGTGCCTCATATTCTACCTCATTGTTCGAAGCACTAAAAACAAATGACAGTGCTTCACAGAACAATTGGTGGCTTGGACCGATAAAAAACAATTCCAGCTCCTGCTCATTCTTCAGTGGAGGACCCATCAACAAAAAGTTTCCAAGGTATATGGTGGTGGGACTCTTCTGTTAGGTCCAAACTGAACTCTGCGATGAAGTCGGCGAGAGTTTGACCCTTTTTAGAGGTATGTGGCTTATACCTTATGTCAAATTGACCGAGCTCTACTGCCCACTTAACCATCCTTCTCGAAGTATCAAGTTTTTGTAAAACCTGTCTTAACAGATAATTCGTTAAGACCTCGATTGGATGCTCTAAGAAGTAAGGTCTTAACTTTCGAGCTGCTATGATTACTGCATAGGCTAATTTCTAAATGGAGAATATCGGAGTTCGGCCTCATGTAAGACTTTGCTAACATAATAGACATGATGTTGTACTCCTTCCTCTTCCTTGGGTAATACAGCATTGGCTGCATGTTCAGACACTGCTAGATATAGCATCAATATCTCCCTCGCTTTTGGTTTCGATAACACCGGTGGTTGTACTACATGCAATTTCAGCTTATCAAAGGCAACCTGGCACTCGGATGTCCATTCAAATCTTTTTTCCCTCTTAATACATTAAAAAAAGGTTTGCATTTATATGTTGGTTTTGATATGAAGCGGCTGAGGATGGCTATTCGTCTTATCAAACTCTGGACTTTTTTGGGTTTGGTTGGGGGGCACATTTCAATAATGGCTTTTTTTTTTGGATTTGCTTCAATCCCTCTACGATTTATCAAGTAACCCAGGAATTTTCCCGAGCTTACCCCAAAGGCACATTTATTCGAGTTCAGCTTCATTCTATACTTTCTCAAAATTTGAAACATTTCAGCGAGGTGTTGCTGATGATTCTGGGCATCCGTGCTTTTTACCAACATGTCATCAACGTATACCTCCATGGTCTTGCCAATTTATTTAGCGATCATAGAATTAACTAAGCATTGATAAGTAGCTCCAGTATTCTTAAGACCAAAGGGCATCATTTTATAGCAATAAAGACTCGATTAGTGACGAAGACCTTGGTTTCTTGATCTAGTCCAAACATATGGATTTGATTGTACCTTGAATAGGCATCCATAAAACTGAGGAACCCATGTCCTGCCGCATCCACCATTTGGTCTATTCTTGGTAGTAGAAAGCTGTCCTTAGGACATGCTTTATTTAGATCAGTGAAGTCGATACACATCCTCCAATCTCCATTACTTTTCTTAACCAAGATAGGGTTGGCAATTGACTTCGGATATTTCGCTTCTCGAATAAATCCATTATAGAGTAACTTCTGCACGTCTTTGTTTAGAGCTTCATATATTTTTGGGTTTAAAGGTCGGCGCCATTGCTGTTTAGGCTGCATCAAGGGATCAATGCCCAATTTGTGACAAATGATCCTTGGATCAATTCCTTTCATGTCTTGGTGATCCCAGTGAAAACATCAAGGTTTTCTTGAAGGAAGTTGATGATTTAACTTCGGAGAAGTGGCTGTAACTCATGACCTATTTTGAATCCCTAGGTGGGTCCTCTGCTCCAACTTCCATGGTATCCAATTCCTCTACAGGCTATCCTCATTTTACCCTTAGATGTGGGTCTAATGGGTTGAGGTTGAGCTCCCCTGTATACACCATGTGAACTTCTTAAGGATAATGAATTTCCTTCTTCTTTGGATCAACCTTTACTTGACATGTTTCAGCGATATCCCTATTTTCCTTGACTTTTCCTATACCATAAGGCATGGTAAATTTGAGAGAGTGATGGTACATTGACACAATTGCCTTGAGGTTGAATAGTAGAGGCTATCCCATAATGGCATCATAAGGAGATTTTGAATCCAGAACCACAAACTCTTTATTAAGCTTAGTTCAAACTCTTCATTAAGCTTAGTTTGGCGCGGGTATTCTCTGACCTCAATGGGGGAGCTTGATCCTTCCTGAAAGGGCACCATTGAGTCCTAGGACCATGTTCGGATAAGGTTGTAAGAAATTCAAGGGAATTCCAATCCATTCCAAGGTGTTGGTGTAGAGTATGTTAAGAGAGCTTCCTGTATCAACTAAAACTTTGGGAAAATTGACTCCGAATATAGGCACGGAGACTAGTAAGACTCCAAGATAAGGATTTGAATCAGCTTCATTTTCTTCGAACAAGAGTTGATCATCAGTTGCCTTTTTGCGATGCTTTTCAGTAATACCGATTTCAGATAGATCGACTATAATGGGTCTTTTAAACCTCGATTTCCTTGTCCGTTGGTGTTGTTGGCTTTTCAACATTTGGACCCAAGGACTAGGTAGGTCGACATTACAAGCCTTCGCCTCACCTGGTTCCTGCGTATCATGCCTGGTCTGTTTGGAGTTGGGAATTTAATACAATAATGATATATTGAGATGGCAGATTGCAACTTGTGCAGTATGGGCCTTTCCAATATGGTATTATAATTTGAAGGGAGATCTACGACAATGAAGTCGGCTAAAATCATTCTGTGACAAGGGAGTTCACCTAACTCCACGCTTAACATGATTTGTCCTTGGGCTTCGATAAGGTCTCCAGAGACCTTTGCAAACTTCTAAAATATGGTTGAAGGTAGCGTTCCTGTATCCCCATTTGTTCCAAAGTTCGGGAGTACAGCACATTGACCGAGCTCCCATTGTCTACTAGGGTCCGATGTACTTGTACTCCTGCAACGATCATGGCTATGACCAGTGCATCACTTTGATCATGTAGAACTCCATGTACATCATTTTCTGAAAATTCGAACCATTCCAAGTATGGCGCCGTGCTGACCTCTAGTTCTTGATATATAACATTATGGTTTTGCCAGATATGGGCATTGCGTGTCAACCTACGTCTGGATCTTCATGACCTCTTGAGGCATTGTTTGCCATTTATCAAGGTTCGGATCTCAGCTCGGTGTTGTAGGTCCTGAGTTTAGGGTCCGGGCTGTCCCTTGCTAGTTAGGTTGTTGGCTTCCAGTTGGATTTGCTTCTCTGGGTTTAGCCACTAACTCATGTAAGTGACCACACCAAATGAGTGATTCCACCTCTTCTTTCAAGTTTCTGCAATTATTAGTGTTATGTCCTGTCATCCTATGATAATGGTAGTACTTTTCTTGACTTTTCCCAGTCAATTCCTTTCTCTAAGACGGTCAGGGAAATGTTCTTTCTCCTCGACTTGTAGGAAAACTTCTTCCAGAGTAGCATTCAATGGGTAGTATTCATGAAATTTGTTGGGATACGGTCTCGAGCGGCCTTGATCCCTTCTATCTCTTCTTTTCTCATGACCAGAGTCTTTGTTTATTTGTTTTCCTTTTGCTCATTGTGGGGACTGTGGATTTTGCTAAAAATCCTCCTGGTCGGATGTGGCTTCCTCTGCACTTATATACTTCTCAGCTCAGCCCAAAAACTCATGGTACGTTCGAGGTCCATCCTCATGGACAGACCATCAGAATTTTGTCCTTGGTCTTAATCCTGAAAAGACTACCATGAGTGCAGCATCGTCAGAGATTTTTTCTACTTCCATGGATTATTTGTTGAATCTGCTCAGGTAACTCTTGAGTTATTCAATTTTTCCTTGTATGATGCTTACCAAGGAGCTTGCTTTTGAACCAATAAACTAGGCGAGAAACGCTATAGCAAAATCATTTCAATTTTTTATGGATCTTTGGTGTAATCTTCTGAACTACCTTTGGGATTTGTCTCTTAAAGTTAAAGGGAAAGCGTGGTACATTATTGCATCTTCGGCTCCTTACAATTCAATCCAGAAAGCATATTTGTCCAAATGACTTAGGAGATCTCCTTTCCTTTCGTACCCGGTCAGTTGTGGCCTTTTCAACTTTCCAGGCAAGGATTCTGCTAGGATGTCCTCGGTGAAGGAAGAGTGGTGTTTTGTAAGGTATTCTTCCGTGCCCCCTTTGTTTCTAGCTTCCAAATCAGCTATGCATTTCTCAGGGCACTCATCTCAGGCTCCGGTCGTTCCATGGGGTGGTTAGTATGAGGCTCGTCGTGCCTACTTGTGGGTGTTAAAGAGTGTTGAAAACTCATCTATTAAATGCACTATTTGTTCTCTTGTCAACTGCAATTCTGAGCCGAAAAAATACACTTGTCGACGTAATTAGATTGGATGCCGAGCTCAGTTTGTCAGGTAATTATGAGTTAAACCTGCAGGTGATCCCCAGTAATTAATGAATTACTTAGGGAAGGAAGCTAAAGTTTTTGATTGGAAGATTATGTGGGTGTTGATGTAAGACTTTTCTATGTGTATTTCACTAATTGGTGGATTATATATTTTGTCAGTGATCTTAAATTATTATGTTTTCTTTAGCCTTGATAAACTACACAAACTTCTGGTGTAAGCTAAACTATAGCCGAGCTGACCTTACTTCACCGAACTCACATTAGCACTTACTCATCACATATAATAATCCGAATTAACCGACCTAGGAGGTCGGGTGTAAACAATATTAAAAATAAAGAAAACACTTTTTTATTTTATTTTATTAACAAGTCGAAGATTACAAAGTCAAAAAACATTATGGTCTAAACTTGACTCTATTTTCCCTAACATACATAACAAAAAACAAATCAAAGTACTTTAGGTATTGCAAGACCACAACCAATATAGAAACAAACATAATCATAATAATTAGAAATATAAACATAAAACAAAACATGAACAAATAACAAACATAACAATAAGGATAGTATAAGATTACACCAAAACTCATTCTCGTCCTTTGGAACATCACTCCTTCTTAATCATCTTAGACACCAGACTCCTCCAAAACATGCACAACTTCTTCATTTCTCTTGCCTTCATCCTTAAATATTAGGTTGATGACATCAACCTATTTCACGCGGACGTTTGGGACTCGCTAACAATTAAAAGATTTAGACGATTGTGGAGTACTTTGCTGCTCCTCATATCTTCAATTACAGAATGGATGCTCCTCATAACGTTCGATCACATAATGGACTATTCCTTGGCTTGCTGGCTCCTTATCAGAGTTTTGATGAGGCATATTGCTTCACCTTTTCGTATCTTCAGACTTCAAACAACAATTGTCCCATCGGGCGTGCCAAATTATTTCGCGCGGAAGTTCCGACCTCACTAACAATTAAAAGATTTAGACGATTGTGTAATGAACAAACATCTCGAGACAAAGTCCCAACGAAGGGTGTTTTATTTATGAAGATTACAATTTATAAGAAGCGAAATGCCTCCAAGGGGCACAAGCATCTGAATAATTGAAAGTTTAACGAGAAGAAATGAAAAGAAACGAAATTACATATTCTCTGTTGAGAGTGATTTGATCAGGGTCTTGCTTCTATGTCTTCTGTTCTCTCTTATACTCCTTTGGCGATTTTTGTTGTGGAGCTGCTTGACAATCGCTCATCGCCTTGTAACTACCCATTTTCTCCATAATGGCTGACTTGTCAATAAACTGTCGTCTTTAACTGTTGTCATTACTCCCATTACTTAACTTTTGCAATCGAGATTCTTAGATCGTGGAATGTGATAGGATCGCCCATTAATCTGTTTCAATAATCGTTGCTTTTAAATGACCCACAAGACATTACACTCGCCTAGCTCTTGGGCATATCATATGTTTGGGCGATAATGATACTATACTCTCCCAGATCTTGGGCAACGAACTAGCTTGAGCGATGACGGGCCTCCACTGCATAACTTCATCTTGGATTTTATATGGTCTCATTTGGGGCTTATCCTTCAAATCTCCTAACTGGGCTTCATTCTTTGGACCATTTTAATTGGACCCCATTTTTGTATATCAACAATTACCTCCCAATATGGCAAAATTAATATCGATTATTGTTCTTATGCCATATTCGTTCTTTGTATTTTCCTGCGATACTTGAAATCCCAAAAGGCGGAGAATCCAGATCATTATTTTGTTTGGTGGTGACCTTCTACATCCTAAAAAGTGCAATATCACACTACTCTTATAAACTGAAAACACGCTACTTCATCGCGCCATCTTACCCACGTTCTGCATTGCCGCATTTCTATAAAGATCACTATTCATTTTTTTTCTTCTCTATTCAAGCACTTACGCTCCCAAACCCTCGAAAAGATTAAAGTTTGTAGTATATGGCGACTTCAGACAACTCCCTTAGTCTTAAAGACTTACAAGAGCTTCTCACAAAATCGTATATAAATTCAGCTTCCCTTTCACCTACCAACCCTAATCTCAATGAGTTTTACCTGGGTTCATCATTTAATGATGCTAATTCTGTGGGGCAAGCCGCAGTGGGCCAGTTGTTCTCTTACACCCAAGATCCTCATTTTCTAAATTTTTTTCCATTAAATCCAATCCATGACGAGGTATTCGCACTTGGCCCAAAATTGATACTACTTTTCGTCTTTGGCATGCACGTATGGTGAATCATGGCCCTACCAAGGCGAATTTTTATAGAACTGGAATTTCTGATTTATTAGAAATCGCTCCCGTCCCCCCAATCTATGACCCTGTGCTTTTTCCTGTTGCTTTAAGTTTTTGGTCTTCTGAATATAATACATTTATCTTTCCACTTAGCCTAATGTCTATTACTCTAAAGGACGTTGGGGCCTTAGTTAATCTTACGCCTCTAGGCGATACTATCTCCCCTGCTATTTTGGTCCCGTATTGAGCCGACCCACGCTAAGCGTGTTGCCTTTCTTCAAGTCTGGCTTTGTAAATATATTCTTTGTGTACCCAGTTTGAAACCTTCCATGATTTATTTACCCATAGCGCATGAGTTAGCGCGTGGTAGGTCTCTGAATCTTTGTTCATTATTCTTAGCTGCCTTTTATATAGGCATGGCTTCTCTCCAATTCTAGTTGAGGAATGGTGCTTCTCCCACTGGCAGAGGGCCTCTTTGACTTGCTCAATTGTGGTGATGGCATATTTTACACAACTTGGTGCTCCACCATCTCCTCATAGATCAGCTAGTTGGTATGGGCTATTTATCAATCAATTGAGCCTTGTAAATATGTCTAATAGGAATGTTTTCACATTCTTTTATACTTTAAATTCAATTCCTTCATTATTTCCTTTCTCTGTTCATCGAGTCCCAATTTATTTGCAAACCACCTTCTACCGTGAATGATATGAGCACCTTTTTGCCCATTTGGGCTCGATATTTAGTTGGGATGGAATTGTTCCATGACGTTTTGACTAGGACAAATGCTAAAGCAGGGGTTGAGGTATATGCTCCCCAATTTGTTGCCCGCCAGCTTGGTTTCGGTCAAGCGTGGTATGTTCCTCCTTGTTTTTCCAAGAATTTGACTGAACGTTTCCGTACCATCAATAAGGTAGAGGCACAAGTCATCGATACTCGCAATGCCCTTTTGACAAATGGCTTCTCTTTAGCCCCTTTTAATCCTACCTTTGTTGTTCACCCCTTTTTGAACGATTTTGTCCGTCTGTGAAGTATAGGTTGTTGCAACTGATGCTAACTGCTCTTTCCGTTTGCTGGAGAGGCCAGGGGTTTCTTCTATTTCTCCCATTCTTGCCATTCCTCTAGCTGCCAAGAATCCTGCTTCTCCTTCAAAGTCCCCTCGGCTCATGTTAAATGCTCTGCAATGAATCCTATTCCAAAGGCTCTTCATCTTCTCAAATTGGGACAACTAAGGATGTTTCCAACCGCAAATGACCAGCTTCAGCATCGCCAATCTTACCCGATGATAATGATGATATTGATGAGACCTCTCTCATCATCAGGAGAAAGGTATTTGAAATTTTGAACTTGTTTTTTTCATGCAGAGTTTGTTCATTTATGAAAAATCCTTCATGTGTTAACGTTTTACCTGGATTTTTCAGAAGAACTCAACTTCTCCTTTGAAGACTCCGCCTTCACTGGTCCTTGTTCTACCACATTTCACTAAAGCTTCTCCGTCCAAGTCACCTGGAGAAGGGACTTTACCTATAGGCCAAGAGTCTTTGATCGCACAGTCGATTGGAGAACTTCTACCTTCCCAAGGCACTGACCCCCCATGCGTTGAAATAGAAGGTAATACATATTTTATGGTCTTTTCTCTTGTTTGTATTGTTGGCTTTTAACTCATTATCGCTTGCTTCTTGCAGAGATTCTCGTAAATATGTCCGTTGTGGAAGAGCCTACTAGTTCTGATAAAGGAAAGTCCCCACAGGTGGTTGGATCAACCTGTGATGTGCCCTAATTTCCAAAGCTACTGACAAGGTAGCCTCTGTTTCGTCTTTCATCTTCACTTCTTTAACTGTAACGAAAATGCTAACTGCTTGCATTTTCTTTGCAGGATACTGACGTCATTTTACGCTCTAACCAAGATTTGTTTACTTATTGGGAACATGTAAAGGCGAGTGCTACTTCTCTTTCTTCTTCAGCTAGTCGTCCTTCTGCTTCATCTCTTGCCTAAGCATCGGCTGACAAATGTTGGTTGCTCTTCCCCTTCGTCGCCAATGTTTACCTTTAATAAAGGATCTTGTGCTTCAGCATACCCATGTTTCGTAATTCTCGTTACTTTTCCATCTGAGTTCTCTGGAGATACTTCTTCTTCCAAGCAATCCACCTTGTTGATTTCTTGACCAATATTTTGCTCCAACTCGAGCACTGCTAACTTGTTCCTCAATGTCTCAGTGCTGTTTCTTCTTTAATCCTTTCTTTACATTCCTTGTTAAAAGTCATTAATTTGGCTTTAAAGGCCTGAATATCGACCATATCCTCTTGCCACTGACAACTCATTGGATTTCTCTAGTTATCTTTTTGCCAATTATTGGCTCTTCAAGGACCACTATGTTTGGCCTTATTTGATTGAAAGTTTCAGTAAGT
>CAIGRF010012286.1:7011-25542 GCA_903798235.1 Fraxinus ornus | reverse complement strand
TAAATGCTTCAATCTTTTCCATATTCATGATTCATGCTCAAGAAATCAGCAAATAAGTTATCTTTTCCTTTAATATATTCAAATTTAAAATTATAAAAAGATAATAGTACTTGCCATCTGTGCAATCTTCTATGTTGAGGTGAATTTTGTAGTCTATTATTTATTAGTCAATTAAGTTGAGTATTATCAGTTTGAACAATAAATTTCTTGGGTAACAAGAACGTTTTAAATTTATTTATCCCTTTAACAATTGCTAATAATTCATTTTAATTGGTTGAATAATTTACTTCAACATTATTAAATGTTCTGCTAGTATATATACAAATTTCATTTAAGTCGATTTTTAATAAAACACTCAAATATAAATCTGATGCATCTGTTTATACAATTAATTTATCTTTTTCATCTAAAAGTCTAAGTTTAGGTAAATTTTTACAATTTTTTTTAAATTTTTAACACAAAGAGTATGTTTTTCATTCTATCTAATTCTATTTGATTTCCTTAATAGTTTCTGAAGTTTATTTCTTTTATCTGCAAGTTTTTCTATAAATCCTTATGCATAATTAAGACATCTTAAAAACTTTTGAATTTGTTGCTTATTTTCAAGTTTATCAGGAAATAAAATTATGTTTTCAGAAATATGAGGTTGCAATTTTATTCCATCACTATTTATTATCATTCCCAAAAATTCAATTTCATTTTTTGCTATTTCTGTTTTTTTTCTGACTAAGTGTTTACTTTCCTTTATCCATTTATTTTCCTTAAAGAATTTTCCTTTAATTCCATAGACACTACTATTTTTATTTTGTTTTATTTTTGAAATACTGTGTCTTGATGTATTATCTCCAATAATTATTTTATTTTCTTTATAAGTTATTTGTTTTGGTATTATAGGTTCATCAATACTAATTGCATAATCATGTCCTATTTCAAAATTTTTTATTTCCTCTATATCTTATTCTCTAGGTAGAATTGTTTTTTCTATATCTTTAAATTCTTATTCAATTTCTATAAATGACTTTTCTTTATATATATTTCTGTAGTTACTATTTGTATAACAATATAACCCTTGATATAATAAAGTAAAAACTTTGTTATCATCTTTTAATATTTTATTAGTCATCTTAAAATATAAACTAAGATAATAATCTAAATTTTTATCATTTATATGAACACAATATCTTGGATAACAAGTAAATCTTAATTTTTCATAGACTAAATTTCCATTGACTATTCCTAAATTTCTATTTTATGTTGTTATACATCTTTCATTTTGTAAATTAAATATTATAAGGCTATTAATTCCTTCTTTAAAATATGATTTTATTATTATTTGTACTCCAGCAAGCTAGACATAAGATATTTTACTTCTTTTTTCTTGTTTTAATTTACCTAAAAATTCATCAATATTTCTTTTTGATATTAGATTTAACTTTATTTTTCCTTGTGTGTGTTTAATATCTTTGTCTTTTTCTATTTCGTGATATTCATTAATAATTAACTTTTTTTCTTTTAAGAGCTGAACCTAAAATAGTAAATAATTTATTTTCTCCTGATGGTTTAAGATTTAATTATACTTTATTAATTTTTCTAAATTTATCCCAATCAAATTTTCCTTTTAAAGCATATCCTTCTACTCATTCGTATACTTCGATTTCTAAATCTTCGATATTTTCAATTTACATGATCTCTAGGGCTCTGATATCAATTAAGGGGGTTTTGTGCAAAAATACAATAATTAATATATATCAAATTTTCAATTAAGTCAAGAAAGGTGGAAAGAGTTGATGGTGAAGAAAAGTTAAGTTTTAATTTCAAAGAAAAGATAATTTGTCGAATCCTTGATTAAAATCAAATTTTTAAGGATTAAAAATGAAATCTATTTTATATTAGAATGACTTGTTTGAAACTTTTATATTGAGAATATTTTAGGAACTTTAAAATTTTAAAATGGTCAAATGTCATTTTTGAATTATGGCTTCAATTTTAGGCTATTTTTATGTATTCCCTCTTTTTATTACCAACTCTAAAGGAACTAAAGCGAAATAATCTTTTTAATTAATTAATATTATAGCCTAACAAACAGTCTTGTGGAATGTAAAGACCGTGAATAGAAACTAAATCCAAAAAAGTCCAATCTTGATTTCTATTCTTTTCATGCATGTAAACACTAAGTCACTGACTTTCTCTATTTAAATGCAGTCTTTGTCTAAAGTCAACAAGAAAGCAAGCGTTGCGTGAGCCCACCTTTATTTCCTCCCAAAAAAT
Source organism: Fraxinus ornus (assembly GCA_903798235.1). NCBI lineage: Eukaryota > Viridiplantae > Streptophyta > Magnoliopsida > Lamiales > Oleaceae > Fraxinus > Fraxinus ornus. The sequence goes on along the minus strand of CAIGRF010012286.1, from coordinate 23,274 downwards.
CCTCCTTAAAAATCCAACTCCTCTTGCCTCACCATTCTTCATTTCTTATCTACGTCTGCAGCTTCTTCTCTATCCAAAATAATGCTTCCACAAATAGTTTTCTCTCTTTTCTGCTCATTTTTATCCTTTCATCTTGTACTTTCTCGTTCTCTACTATCACACAGTTATCAAGTACTCGAAGTCTCCGCCACATTGCAGCAAGCACTTGAAGTCCTTTCTGCAGAGAGTAAAACTTCCGAATATGGACAACTCGTTACTTCTTCATCACCGTCACACTCTTCTTTCTCACTCTCTCTCCACCCTCGATCCTCTTTGCTAAAATCTATTCACAACCATAATTACACTTCCCTCACTCTCTCCCGATTGGCTCGGGACTTATCCCGCGTCAATTCCCTCAACTCTCACTACCTACTCACTCTCTCCGGCTTCTCACGCTCGGATTTCAAGCCGGTCTATGACACTGTTGTCCAACCCGAAGATCTCCAGTCCCCCGTGACCTCGGGTACAAGACAAGGCAGCGGAGAGTACTTCACCCGGATCGGGGTGGGCCAACCCGTTAAGGAATTCTACATGGTAATTGACACTGGCAGTGACATCAGCTGGCTCCAGTGCGAGCCATGCACCGATTGCTACCAGCAAATTGACCCGGTATTCAATCCGTCGGGTTCCTCTACCTACAAGGCTCTCACATGTCAGGCACCGCAGTGCACGAGTCTTGAAGTCTCGGACTGTCATACTCGTACCGATACATGCCTTTATCAGGTGTCCTACGGAGACGGGTCATACACTGTCGGGGACTTCGCCACTGAAACAGTGTCATTTGGGAGCTCAGGATCGGTCCCTAACGTGGCGCTCGGATGTGGCCACGAAAACGAAGGTTTGTTCATCGGCGCTGCTGGTTTGCTGGGCCTTGGCGGCGGCTCCTTGTCTTTACCTTCTCAAATCAAAGCCACTTCCTTTTCATACTGTTTAGTAGACCGGGACGCCAATTCAGCTTCGACTCTAGAGTTTAATTCGGCCAGACCCGGCGACTCAGTACTCGCGCCGCTGCTCACGAACTCGAGGATCAGTACATTTTTCTACGTGGGCCTCACCGGACTGAGCGTCGGCGGACAGATGCTGCAAATCCCAACATCCACTTTCGAGATTGACAGTAACGGAAGGGGTGGGATCATTGTAGACTCCGGTACGGCGGTGACTCGGTTGCAGACCGAGGCGTACAACGCACTGCGAGACACATTCGTTAAACTGAGTCAGCACTTGCCCTCATCCAGCAGCTTCTCGTTGTTCGACACGTGTTACGACTTATCTTCAATGACAAAAGTGAGTGTGCCGACAGTGGCGTTCCATTTTTCCGGCGGAAAAATGCTGCAATTGCATCCTAATAATTACTTAATTCCGGTGGATTCCGGCGGAAAGTTCTGCCTTGCTTTTGCTGCGAATTCAGGTTCACTGTCTATCATCGGAAATATTCAACAGCAGGGGACACGTGTAAGTTACGATCTGGCTAATAAAGTTGTTGGATTCAGCCCAAATAAATGTTAACCGGTTGGAAGTAGCGTTAGGTATGGTTTAAATGGAGCAATTAATACACCTTGTTTTTCTACACAATAAATAGGTCATATTTCCAACTTTACTGCGTTAACTTTTGTAATCATATTGCGCTCTATCTCAAACATTATCTCATAATAACATTATTTAGCCCCTGTTTGAAACTCATTTTGGGTTGAAATTTTTTTTTAAAATAGTGATTGATGTAAGAATGTGTGGTGGAAAAGTGAAAAAAAAGTTTTTGATTTGTGTGTAATATTATTTTATTAGGAGAACGTGTGATTGAAATGAAAAAATGAGAATGAGAAATTAATGGGTGTCAAACGGGGGCTTAAACACTTTTCTATTAGAGAGCAAATNAAAGAGAAAGAGAAATGAATGGGTGCCAAACGGGGGCTTAGTACAAGTGGTGTTAGAGTACCGATATACTTTATTAATTTAATTAAATAAGTTATGTTTCTTTACATTTAAATAAATCATTCGTTTAGACCCTATTTGACATTTTTCAATAAAATAGTTTTATATGTAATTAATTTTTTTTTTTTATTTTTTAAATACACATTCTCTAAAAATCACTATTGAAGTATATATTTTTCCTCTTCAAACAAGGACTTAATGTTAATATTATTTTATTAAAAAGTGTGTAATTGAAAAGAGGGAACAAAAATATATTTTTGAAGGAAATGAGTATCACAAAAGGGCTGATAATAGAAGATGTTCGTACCCAAATGAAGACATGACAACATTGCCCCTCTCTCTTATAGCCAGTTTGAGAGAGATTAAAATGAGATTAAAATTGAAAAATTAGTCGTTATTGTTGACTTTTATTAGACAAGGAAGATTCAATAACGACTATATTTTTAATTTTAATTGAATTTTAATCGATTCCAAACGAGCTCTTATTATAAGCAGTAGAATAATGTTTGGCCACAGGCACAGGTGAGATATTAATGTTGGTCCCACCCTTGAAATAATTGTAACGAAGTCTTTTGGCTTGTAGGAATCTTGAGGGACCCTACGACATTCATTCACCTACCTTTATAAATAAATAAAGAAAATGATGTTAGTCCCACCTTGAAGTTGATTATTTAAAAAATGATTATGTGAAAATTTTTATTTTATTTTATTTTTTTGTAAAATTGTGTGATTAAATATTGGAAAAGTTATGAATTTTTTTTATAAGAATATGTGGTAAAAAATAAGTGTTAAAAAAAAGTTTTAAAAGAGTCAATTTCAAACAATGACTGTCACAAATATTTATATTTTCATTTTTATACTCATTTCGTTTTCATTTCCTTTTAATATTGTAATTTTCAAAATCAAACGTTAATTTTAATCACATATTTATGAAGTCAATAAGCATTATTCATTTATCAATCATCAAAAATAACATATTGATTTTTAAATAACGTCGGCACAATTATTTGAGACGCAAAGATGTAACCCCAATTCTTTAGCCAATGGTGGGCCGTGTTGTGCTTGATGTTATTCATGCTCAAAAGCATTTTTAAATGAATATTCTTTAAAAGCGAGATATATTTATATTTTGAAAAGTTAAACCTCGAAATTAAGTTTCAATAAATTCTTTATTTTACTTTATAAAAATGGAGAGTGTTTTTAACTTTTTACATTTATATAGCTACACTCAATCTCTATTTGTGTTTTATCATAATTGTGCCCTCTGACAATCATTATTTTAAAAAAAAAATATATTGTTTTGAATAGTTTTTTTATTTTAAAGAAAAATGTGTGGTTAAGAAGTAGGAAATTTTTTTACTTACGTGTATAATATTTTATTGTGTAAATATATGGTTCAAATGAGTATGTAAAAACATAGTTTCAAATAATGATTGTCTAGCTTAATAAAATTGCTAGGTTTCAATACTTCACAGCTAAATTATTCATATCACAATGAATACTTATACAAGTGTAATTTAAGAAAATTATATATTAATTAAAAAATGGACAAAAAATGAAATAATTATTTGAAAAAGTAAAATAAAGAGCTTATTTGAAAATATAAAAAGTTTCACTTTTTGAATATAAATATGCTATCTATTATAATCAAGATTATCTTTAAAAATAAAGAATTTCTTTGAGATGCTCTAACTATGTCGATTGATTCACGTGGTCTATATTGAGTTTTTTTATAGTTTCGTATTTAACTTCTATTTTAAGTTTCATTATTCAATAAAATGAAATTGAAGAGAAAGGTGAAAAATTTAATTTCTTTGAGATGCTCTTATTCGTATTTTACTTCTTACTTTCGTAGATTTCCCAACATCACCAATAAGAAGTAAAATACAAATAAGAATTAGGGCATTCAATCTCATATTGCAAGAAGTCTATAGTTTAAAAGAGAGTAATAGAACTCGAAATTCAAGGAGCTAATCCAAAATCACTTACTCGATTGCAGCCAATTCAAAAAAAAAAAAAAACTATTTATTTATTGACCATCTAGCATTAATCTTTCTTCGAAAGAGTAAGATAGCTGATCGAGAAACCTTTGCCCAAAGATGCTTTAAGTAGTAACTAATAACTTGTTTGGCATCTATTTAATTTAAAAACTTAATCTGTTAATTATTATTCACATATTTCCCAAGATTCACAAGTATTATTAACTTATCTATCACTCAATTTTATCTAAAAATAATTTAAATCGATTATAATCTATTCCTAAACAAGTGCTTAAGGTTATTATTCTAAAATATATAATCAACCACAAATTGGAGATTATTATAAAGATCTATAAAGTTGGAGAGAAATATTATGTGTGGATGTTGTTGACCCCAAAAAATGGTTCAATAGAAAACGATAATTCCAAATACTCCTTGATTTGTGATGTGACTAATTGTATGATAAAAAGGGGGTCGGCTTTCGACGAATAAAATTTTCTAACAAGAGTTCAAGTTGCCTTTTAAGTGTACAAATTTTCATTACACTTTACAATGTTAAGCATATGCTTTTATAATAAAATACAATAGTCTTTCAAGTAGAGAGAGTGCCCAAATTTCCTTTGAGTGCATAAACTTCCATTACCCTTTACAATGTTAAGTGAGTGCCTTTATAGTAAAATACAATAGTGGAGAGTTGTTAGATGATGGAACACGTGGCCTCATCCGCATGGCCGAGATCTCTTATCGTAGTCATAAATCAATCATTCATAGGCCATTTCGTATTTAATGCTGTGACGGCTTGAGAGCCCTAAGCCTGATATGTAAGACTAGACTAGACTTGTTTCCTTGAGTGGAGCTACATACAGTGGGTTGTCACATCACCCACTTGATACAAGATTTAGTAAGGGATCCTCTCCAATACGCCTCTATATATTTCATGTCATTCGTTGGGGCTCAGTTCTTCAAAAGGGTTCGGACAAAATAGGGGTTCGGCCAAATTTCCATATGAGAATGATGTGGGACAGATCTAGGTTCACTTGCTGTGCAATTTGTCACTTGGTTATATTTAGGATTTCGTTGAAACTTGTCCATTTGCCATGTGTATTTATTGTACGATTATTTATACGAGTAACATCAATCCCCCAAGTCCAGGTACGATTATTTATATAGTGCATGGACTTCCGTAGTGTATTGGAGAAAGGGGCGAAATCCACGCGTTAATTTGAGACCTGGAGGGTGGACTTCAGAGGATTTGTGACCTTAAGTGAGTATCATCGCCGAGGTGAAGCTTTGACTGTTGGAACGACCCGAAAATGGGAGAGGCAAGCCTTAATTTCTAGACGACCCCTGGTGCAACTCTCAATTCGCGATTTCGCAGGTTCCCAAGATGGGACATCTGGACATCCTGCTTATTCTCGAGACTAGAGCAATGTCGAATTCAATACGTAATGGTGATGCCGGCGCACTCATGCCCATGTATACGCGTGTTATGAGTGCGTGTCAGGCACGGATCCATAAGGACCTTTGATTCGAAATGAAATAGGCGCCCTTTCGATTTTGACGCGGGCGATAGGATTGTATGTGTATGGACTAGATTGTTTTCTATGGAACATTCAACGGCTGGGATTTCTTCGTGAAGCCTATATAAGGCATTGGGAGCCCACGTTTTTCTCTTTTCACCTTTCACTTTCAAAGATTTCAAGTTCTTGGAGTTTTTCTCTGTCCGAACCCAATATTTCTCATGATAGCAGGTGACTGGACCTTGTTCCCTCGTTTTATACCTTCAGGGCCCGGGTTTCTAGATCTTACGTAAGTATCTCTCTTTATTAGGCTGATTTTCGATCTTTTTTCCTCATTTTTGATGGCTTCTTCTTCGAAAAAGGGGAGATTCAGAGGGTCTTCTGGGGGTAGATATAGCCATCATTTGTGCGGAAGTTGGGATCCCTCCAGTTATTCCTACCGAGAGGATCATGGAGGCAATGGGGGGACCCTATAGCTCGTGGATGATGCAGGAGGGGCCTATAGATTATAACATAAGGTGGGGAGCCTCCTTGTGGCCTACGGACGTAAAAGAGGGTGAGCTCGAGGGATTTAGGGAGTCGTATAGGATTCCAGATGACATCGAACTGCTATTGCCGACCCAGGAGGAGAGAGCCTGTTTTCCCCGGCAGGGTTGTGTGGTAGTGAGCGAGGCGATATTGTCGGGGGGGTTAAGGCTGCCCCTACACCCGTTCTTTAGGTTTATCCTTACGCATTATAACCTCGCCCCCACTCAGTTAGTTCCCAATGCCTGGAGCCAGTTAGCAGGGGCTTTTCTCCTTTGGAAAGAGGTTACCCTGGGCGGGGACATGCCTCCTCACGTATTTCAAACCTTGTTTCAACCTCGAGCCTCTAACTGGGGGTCGATTGTAAGGGGTGGTACTGCATCAATCCCTGGGGATCACATTCCCCCTTCGTCTGGAGGACCCCAACCTCTATTAAAAACTGGAAATCATCTTGTTTTTGGGTTAGGGGTCNTCCTTAGGCATTACAACTTTGCCCCTACTCAATTAGTCCCCAATGCCTGGAGTCAATTAGTGGGGGCCTTTCTCCTTTGGAAAGAGGTTACCTTTGGCGGGGATATGCCCTCTCATGTATTTCAGACCCTATTCCAACCTCGAGCCTCTAGCGGGGGGGTCGACTGTAAGGGATTGTACTGTATCAATCCTTGGGGATCACATTCTCCCTTCGTCTGGAGGACCCCCAATCTCCATTAAAAATTGGAAATCATCTTGGTTTTGGGTTAGAGGTCGCTTGCAGACTGTGGAAGGGGATGTGGTCCCAGAGATAACAGTGCCGACCCAATATCTTGAGTACAGTGAGTCGAGTTCCTTTTGTTTTTTATTGTGACTATCTTATCTCGTACTTGTTCGGACTAACGTGGAGTTTGCACAACTGCAGTTGAACGGTTCCGGCTCGAACCAACTGAATGGGACGCAATAAGAGCGATCTACGGACTCCCCATCGATTGGAGAAGTTTTAAAAATTTGATCACTAAGTGAAGTTTCTTCGTCATTCATTCCTTAATGGCATCCAAAGGTAACGTTGTCAACCCGTTGTTACCCTTCTTCCTATCGTTACTGTTCGTCTAATTCTTTGCGGTTCCCCCTTGTAGGTCAGCACGATAACAAGGAGCGTGTGGAGCCCACATTGTTCGATCTGAGGATCTTAGGAGAGGCCCAAAGAAAGAAGCCTTTAACTAAAGGCTCGTCCTCCTACAAAACCCAGAGGGATGAATTGACCCGTCTGTCCAAGATAAATCTGCCACCACCTTCCTCTAAGGCCAATGGAGGGGCAAAAGGAGGAAGAAGTACCCGTGGATAAGCCTCCTAAGAGAAAATTGATTCTCACTAAGAATGTTGGTCCTCCACCTTCGCCCAAACGTCAAACTACATTGGGGGAGTCGTTGAAGAGGCCAATGGTGGTTTAGCTCATCTCCTCGTTTAAAGCGAAGGAGGGTAAAGAGGTGGCGGAGGAGGAACCCTTCTTCAAAGAAAGAGGAAAATGAGACCTACTGGGTCGAACGCTCTGAGGGAGGGGAAGGTACAAAATTTCTTGGAGGGGCGAACCGATGAGATCGCCTCCTCGGTCTTGGAGATATTTCTGGTGGAGGCCCAGGGACGACGGGCCTGAGCCACTAATACTGGATGGATAAGTATTCTAATTACGCCGAGTCCTGTGACATAACGGACCTGGTGGAGGCCGGTCTTGCCATGCAGGCTCGTTCTCAAAACTTCTTTGTCACTGCCCAAATGGAGGCAAGTCGAATGCAAAAGGTTGTTAGGGACTACTCCCAGCGAGCCCAAAATGCAGAGTTCTCCGTCATTAAGTCGAATGCCGAGGCCTTTGTCGCCAAAACGGCTGCTGAAGCCTCCAAGTTAAAGCTTGCAGAGGCAGAATCCAAGGTCGAAGCACTCTCAAAGGAAAATGGGGAGCTGAAGAAGGAGGTTCACCAGTGTCGGGCCGACGTGAATGCCCAGACGAAGCGGGTCGAGAATTCTGACAATCTTCAGAAGATTGCTTCGTCACTTTAGAGGTGGCCAACATGGAAAGGGGGGGAAATGAAAGCTCGTCTTAAGGAGCTTCAATCCGAGGTCCTTATTGTCCATAGCACATTAGGAAGCTCGTCCACCCACGCTCCCTTTGATTCATCCAGTTTCTTTTTGAGGAGGTGTTTTATGGTATTGTTGATCGCCTCTACTTGGCCGTTTGCTTGGGGATGGTGGGGAGACGAGAAGTGTTTCTTGATGTTCAGTTCATCACAGAGATCGCGAAGCTTCTTGTTATCAAATTGTCGTCCGTTAACCGTAACTATGGAGTGGGGAATCCCGAATCGACATATGATATTTTTCCAGAGGAATTTTGAAGTGTGCGCCTCAGTGATTTTCGTCAATGGTTCAGCTTCAACCCACTTAGTGAAGTAGTCAATGATTACAACAGCATGATTCGTCCCTCCTTTACCTTTGGGTAGGGGGCCTATGAGGTCGATCCCCCATTTGGCAAAGGGCCATGGACTGGACACGACAATGAGTTCTTGGGAGGGGAGCCTCTGCACTGGGGAGAAGCGTTGGCACTTGTCACATCTTTGGACGAAACGAATGGCGTCCTTCTTCAGAGTGGGCCAGTAGTACCCTTGCCTCAAGATCTTGTGGGTGAGGGTCAGGCCTCCAGTGTGGTTCCCACATACCCCATTGTGTACTTCCTTCAAAACGTAATCAGCTTCGTCCCCTCCAATGCATCGCAGGAGCGGTGAGAAGAAATTCTCTTGTATAATATTTCATCTTTGATTATGTATCGGGCCGTCGGCGTCTAAGTTTTCGGGCCTCTTATTTATTATCAGGGAGAGTGTGGTTCCGGAGGTACGCTAGTATAGGTTGCATCCAGGAGGGGGTGTCTCCCATACACATCACCTCTTCTCGTAGAACTGTGGAAGGCTGAGCCAGGTAATCAATTAGCACAGTCTTGAGTAGTTTAGAGTCTTTACTGCCGGCCAACTTTGATAGGGCATCTACGTGTGAGTCCTCCGCCCTAGGGATTTGAACCAGTTCAAACTTGTCGAAGCAGGGAATCAACTCTCTGACTTTTTTCAAGTAGGCCGCCATGCCTTTATCCTTAGCAGCGAAACCACCATTGACTTGACCCACCACAAGCTGGGAGTCACTTCGTGCTGCCAGATTTTTCACCTGCATCTCTTTGGCTAATCTGAGGCCTGCTAGGAGTGCTTCGTATTCAGCTGCGTTGTTGGAGGTCTTGAACCCGAACCTTATAGCACAGTTAAGTTTGTGTCTATCTGGGCTTTCAAGCATTATACCAGCTCCGGAGCCATTCTCCCCTGTTGAACCGTCAACAAACAACATCCAAGTCGGCGGTTCTGCTGGCTCCATAGTGATAATGATATCTGTTGCTTTCGCAAATTTAGCCACGAAATTTGCTATCACCTGTCCTTTTATTGCGATCTTAGGGTGGTATGAAATGTTGAATTTGCTCAATTCTATAGCCCATTTCATAAGTCTTTCGAAGGCATCTAGCTTCCGAAGTACTTGCCTGAAGGGATGGTTCGTCAATACACAGATACTGTGGGCTTGGAAATATGGCCTTAGCTTCCTTGACGCCACCATGAGTGATAGAGCTAATTTTTCCATATCAGTATACTGCATTTCTGCTGGTAGGAAAGCTTTGCTAACGTAGTATACTGGTAGCTGTGTGTTATCTTCTTCTCTTACGAGTACCGAGCTTACTGCGTTGGCGCTCACATCTAGATATAATGACATAATCTCTCATTCCTTTGGTTTAGAGAGAAGGGGGGCTCGTCCCAAATGCTCTTTTAGCCCTTGGAATGCATCTTCACATTCTTGGCTCCATTGGAATCTCTTCCCACCCTTCAGGACTTTAAAGAAGGGAAGGCATCTGTCAGTGGCTTTGGAGATAAAGCGATTGAGTGATGCGAGCCGGCCTGTAAGGCATTGTACTTCTTTTGGCTTACAAGGAGATCTCATGCTTAGCAACGCCTTGATTTTCTCAGGGTTTGCCTCAATTCCTCGTTAGTTAACCATGTAACCCAAGAACTTCCCAGAAACGACACCAAAAGCACACTTGGAGGGGTTCAGCTTCATGCGGTGTTTTCTCAAAATTTCAAATGTGGCCTGCAAGTGTCTCACGTGGTCCGTCGACTTAAGGCTCTTTACCAGTATATCATCCACGTATACTTCCATCGTCTTACCTAACAGGTCGACGAACATTTTGTTAACCAACCGCTGATAAGTGGCCCCGACATTCTTTAAACCGAAAGGCATGACTCTGTAACAGTACAAACCCCGGTCCATTATAAAGGAGGTGTGCTCCTCGTCAGTTGGGTGCATCGGAATTTGGTTGTACCCTGAATAAGCATCCATGAAACTGAGGAGTTCGTGTCCTGCCATGGAGTCGACTAGCCGATCGATCCTTGGGAGGGAAAAACTGTCTTTAGGGTAGGCTTGGTTGAGGTTATAGAAATCCACGCAGACCCTCAATTTCCCGTTAGCCTTTTTTACCAGAACAGGGTTGGACATCCATTTAGGATATATTGCTTTCCTAACGAACCCATTGGATATGAGGCGGTGTACCTCTTCTTTTAGCGCTGTGTATCGCTCCGGATTCAAGGCCCTCCTTTTTTGCCTGTGAGGGGTGAACTTGGGGTCAATGTTGAGTTGATGCAAACTGACTTTAGGGTCAATGCCCACCATGTCTTCATGCTTCCAAGCAAATATGTCCAAGTTATTGAGTAAAAATCCATTCAGTCCGGCTTTTAACTCGGGGGTGAGATCCTTCCCGATCTGTAGCGAATTGGTGGGGTCCTCCGGGCTGTTGGGGAAAAGTTCTAGCTCCTTCACCGGGGTAGGTTGAGAATTTGTTTCGGTGATCCTGGGATCCAGGTCAATTTCAACCATCCCTTCTTCGGGGGCTTCTACCATGTTGACATCAACCCCTTGTTCAGGGGCTATGATCTCCCAATGAGCTTCAATCATTTTGGCATCAACCAAGATCACATTAACACTTCGGGGTTCAGATTTTCTTAGGGAGCTTAGGTAGCATTCCCTTGACCCTGCTTGATCGCCCCGGACCGTTACGATCCCTTCCTTTGTGGGAAACTTCATGCATAAGTGATGAATAGATGTCGCGCTTCCAATTCTCTTAGAGCAGGTCGTCCCAAAACGTCGTGGTAAGTGGATCTGTGGTCTACTACAAGGAATTCCATGAAATGTTGGGCCCTGAACGGGAATTCTCCCATTTCCACTGTCAATGTAATCCTTCCCCTTGGGACGATGCTGTCGCCGGTGAAGCCATACAGTGGAACAGTCATGGGAGCCAGTTCGTGATCCACCACCATTTTATCGAAGGTGGTCCCAAACAGTATGTTGACGGAACTCCCATTATCAACCAGCATGCGTTTGAGACCATTTCTGGCTACAACGGCTCGGACCACAAGGGTGTCACAATGCGAATAATGAACTCCTACAGAATCTTCTGATGAAAAGGTGATTGGAGGGGTGTTCTGGCCTCCCCCGTTGGATTTGTTTATCAGATAGTTTATCATGGGAGGGTCCTTGGATTCTCTCGCATAGTTTTTCAGGGCGTTTCTCGATTTTTCCCCGACGTCGGGCCGCCAATAATCGTATCAATCTCCCTGACAGGTACGTTCCTGGCGTCGGCTGAGGATTCCCTTCTTTGCTTTTGTCCCCTTGTTCTATTTCTGTCCCCTTATGTTCCCTTCTGGGGGAAACATGTCGGTAGTTTCGCCTCGTGTCGTTGTACCGGGGCTCTTGCCGGTGCGAGGGGACATTTCTTTGTTGAGTATGAGAATCTTTGCCTTCATCATGAAGGTCGGCATAATCTCCACGACGTCGCCTGTTTGTGTAGCCTTCAGTGTTGCGGTTGGGGGGCTGGTAGTGAGTGTTGTATGGCCTATTTCTAGGCTCTCCACCCCTTGTCCTGCCTCTCCCCCTTCCTTTGAGCAAAATTGGTGGTATATGGGTGCTGGGGCCCACTTCTTCATATGCCAATGATGGCATAGCATTTAGCGTCGCAGTTGCCAGCGCCTGCCCTGAAGTAGAGGCTACAGTATGACCCGCCTGAGTCCACTGTTTGTCCACCGGTGGGATACAGGACCTCTCCTGTGCCTTTGGGACAGCGATAACCCCATCGACGTTTGGTTGTAGTGGTCTATGAATTCTTCATTGACGATCTCACTTTTCATCATCTCCACCAGTGCATCATAGGTGGTGGGATTTTTATTGTGCACATCCCTCCAGAACAGTGTGTTCATGTTGAGGCCCCCTCTTAGGGTAGAGAGGGCCTTCCTATCTGTGACTTGTTCGCAATATGTCATATCGTCGGTAAAACGGGCTAAATAATTCTTCAAAGTTTCCCCCGCTTGCGGCCTCATGTCTTGTAGCCTTTGGATGGGGGCCTCTCCTTCCTTCCTGGATAGGTATTGGTTCAGAAAGGCTCTTTTTAAGTCTGGCCAACTCCTGATGCTTCTTGCAGGGATGCGGCTGTACCAGATTTCAGCGGCCCTCGTTAGTGTGAGGTGGAAGGCTTTGCATTTTAATGCTGGCGAGGCTTCTCTTAGTGACATTTGAGTTTTATAGTTGTTGAGATGCTTTGTCGGGTCGCCTTTGCCCTCATATTTGGGTATCTTTGGGGAGACAAAATGGCTAGGGACCGGGGCACTTCGTAGTTCTTGAGAGAAAGGCAGGCTCTCGTCGTCATCATCCGTTCGAATGATCTGCAAGGACCATCGGATCGTTTTCGTCTGCTTGATATCTAGGAAACTGCATTGGCTTGGTTCCTCATGTTGGCAGTGTCCCTCCTTTCTCGCCTATTTTTGGAAGGAGGGGCTTCCTGAGGTTCATATTCCGCATTTTGATCCGGAGACCTATGGACGGGGAACTGTCGTGGCCCATTCTTTGGCCTGGAAGGTCCAATTCTGTCAAAGACACGATGGACCTATGTGGTTCGCGCTCCTACGAGTATTCTGGAGGAAGGCCCTCCATAGGCGTGTCATCTCCAAGGGGATCGTAATTGTTAGAGGTTTCGGCTCCCATTTCTCTCTCTGTTTCGTTATTCCCCCCATATCTTCGAGGGTAAGTGGCTGTGTCATTTTCTTCGCCCTCCTGATACGAGGCTACGCGCCTAGGCATCTGGGGGCCCGTTTGTTGCTGCATTTGCATTAGCAACTGTTGCATGGTAGCGTTTTGCTGGGCCATATTTCTCATATCTGCCGCCATTTCGCCAAGCGTGCAGTGGTACCGCCTCTTCTGTGGTGGTGATGTGGGCAGTGTATATTCACGTTTGTGCGGAGGATCTCTNTTTTACCACTAGGATGTACGTGGTTATGGTCTCGAGTTTCCCACAGACGGCGCCAATCTGTTGACCCCAAAAAATGGTTCAACAGAAAATGATGATTCCAAATACTCCTTGATTTGCGACGTGACTAATTGTATGATAAAAAGGGGGTCGGCTTCGACGAATAAAATTTTCTAACAAGAGTTCAAGTTGCCTTTTAAGTGTACAAATTTTCATTACCCTTTACAATGTTAAGCGTGTGCTTTTATAGTAAAATACAATAGTGGAGAGCCGTTAGATGATGGAACACGTGGCCTCATCCGCATGGCCGAGATCTCTTATCATAGTCATAAATTAATCATTCATAGGCCATTTCGTATTTAATGCTATGACGGCTTGGTAGCCCTAGGCCTGATATGTAAGACTAGACTAGACTTGTTTCCTTGAGTGGAGCTCACATCACCCACTTGATACAAGATCTAGTATGAGATCCTCTTCAATACGCCTATATATATTTCATGTCATCCGTTGGGGCTCAGCTCTTCATAAGGATTCGAACAATAGAGGTTCGACAAGATAGGGGTTCGTAGTGACTCGGCCAAATTTCTATATGGGCGGAATGATGTGGGACGGATCTAGATTCACTTGCTGTGCAGTTTGTCACTTGGTTATATTTAGGATTTCGTTGGAACTTGTCCATTTGCCACGTGTATTTATTGTACGATTATTTATATGAGTAACAGATGTTGACCTCAAAAAATAGATAGATTCCATAAGTGACTACATAATTTTTTTCTCTTAATTTCACTTGGATTCTTCCTACTAAATTTTATGTCCTCGAACCCCACCTTTCTTAATTGTGCAATCGCATATTTATAGGAAATTGACAAGGATATTTTTGGTCATTATGATTTGAAATTCTTCATTATTTTGTTGAAAATCATGATTAAGTCCTCAATTTAAAAGCTTATTTATATTTATATTTTCATGACATTTATTAAATAACATTGTGTTTTCCCACGAAAATATGGTGGGCGTTAAGGTCTATATGTTAGAGTTTCCATTGAGACGAGCATCGTCCAGGTCCAAGGCTATCTGAGGCTTCTCTAGTCAATTATTAAAGTCCTACACATTTCTTTGTTCAAGTAGGCCTCGAAGACTGATGCTTGAATATTCATTTCCATGATACGTGAGCCGCGATTAGACCACTAGTACTTTCTGACTGTAATTTCTACAGCTCTCCTGGGTTGCGCGTTTCTGCATCAACTCTCAGTTGTAGTTTTCAACGTTCTCCTGGATTGCACGCTCCTGCAGCAACTCCCGACTTTATGAACTCATCTATCTCCTGTGGATCAATGAAGAACCCCGATTCTCCAACAACTGGAACACCAGTCACATTCCCTTAATCTTCAGACCTCTCACAGATGTGTATGAAGTAGTAGTTTGATATTTGGATTATGGATTTGATATTTTTGACCGCCAAAAACAAATCACAATATGAAGGTTGAAAGCTAATTTTATGAGGTGGATATGAAGAGTATATGTTTTCTCAATGATCAACCTTATAATTTATGTTCAGAGGCATAAATGAATCGGACAAAAAGCCTTAAAGACGAGAATTAAAATTTTTCGGATGACATTGTCGCTCGAATGAAGGTTGGGCGACAGTCAAGCGACGGGTTGTCGCTCGAGCGAAGGCAATGTGACAGGGGGGTGACAATGTTTTTGTTTTTGCCGCTCGAACTAAGTCATAGCGAAAGTCTAGCGAAATTGCTGCTCTATTGTTCCTTTTTTTCCATTCTCAAATCCCTAAATCTAATACAACTCAATTTCTACTATTTGCAACTTACTCCTTAACTTTTACTACATATTAATTTAAGTTCATTTTGTTCAAAGACTTGCCAATTACATCAAAAACCTAACATTGAAGATCACATATTTGAAAAAAATAATAATAATAATAATAAAATCAATTCTTCCTTAAAAATCTTTAGCCCCTTTATCAATATCATCTATGTTCAACTTTTCCTTCAACGGGTTCCAAAAAGCCCAATTTTTGTGATGATGATATATATTTTGAAGTAAGATTAAGTTGATGTGTTTTGTGTTTTTTGTTTGGAGAAGGGAGATTTTTGTTAGAGGTCTCGCAAAAGACACTTTACGGTATCTCTTTGTAACAATCAAGAATTAATCAATTCGAAAATATGACAGTTTCTAATTTTATGTTCTTTGCTGTTCTCAAGTCCTGCAGTGCAGAATTCGGTTTCAAAAATGTTAAAAGTAATATTAATCTTAACTTTTTCATCAGGTTGATATTAAAAGAACCATTCCAAAAGAAACCGTCGAATCCAAAGATTTTAAAATAAAAAATATTCAATTAAACTACTTTTACAGATAATGTTTACACATGTAACTGCACATGCAGTATGACTGAAACAATTTTTTGTTGGTGGGATTCCCTAGAATTTTCTTCTCCAAGTATGGGAAGGTTGTTGAGGATGAGATCATTCAAGATCACATTATCGAGAAATCTTGAGAATTTGAATTTATCGTGTTTGATAATGAACAAGTAGTTCATAATATGTTGGCGAATGGAAATATAAAATGATCGATACATGATAGGTGAGTATTAATTTCCTAAGTAATGGCACGCTAACTACTAACAAATCTAATTATTTCATAGGACCCAACATTATTTCCCGCCACATTAATTCACGGACTTGAAGTTGAAGAAATAATTTGTTTTATTTATTTAATATTATATTATTTATGAATAAATAATATTTTATTTTTAAATAAACTATTTATTGTAACTAACTATTAAAATAAACAAATTAAATGAACAATTAAATGAAATAATTTATTTTAATCGTTTATTTAATGCTTTGTAAACAAATTAAATAAGTAATTTAAAAATAAATATTTTAATTGTTTACTTGATATTTCATTGGAA
>CAIGRF010012256.1:0-13843 GCA_903798235.1 Fraxinus ornus | reverse complement strand
CTCATTTTAATCAATAATTAATTTATTTAGGTATTAAATAAGTGTGCTAAAACGCACTTATCACTTTTCACTAACAAGTCCTTGAACTTTAAATTATTTCTAGTTTGCCATTGAACATCCAAATATTCTCATCCATCCCTCTTAACGTCCTAGTAACCCCTGTGCCCATGTGTCAAATGTAGGGTATGTTGATGTTAATTAAAAGAACCGTTCTACACTTACAGGGGCTGTGCCAGGTTAGACACATGGGGGGTGGGGCCACAATTTTTTTTAATACATTGGGTGGAGCCCGCACTATAGTGAGGGGGCTGTAAGGCCCCTGGAAATGAAACCCTGATAATGAAGTATAAATCTAATTAAAAAAGCAATTACTTTGCCGATAAAAGTTACGCATCTTTAAAAAACTGGTTAAAACTTTTCTTTTTGGGCTATACCTAATTTTTATCAATTCCAACAAGACGAATGATGTTACTTATCCTGCGAGGAATTATTGTGGATCTATGACTCTTTAACATATTACATGACATTAAATAATAAGTCTAATTATATAATCACCACTATGGCCTGCCGCTGCTTTTCAAAAAGAGTGAGAACGAGGTCAACTTTTGTGTTAAACTATGAAGAAACATGTGTGGAATCCATCAAAATATCCTCTCCACCCCCCATGCATGATGCACCCCACTCCAACCCTACTATTTAAAGAGCTCCTTTTTGCTTCCTCTGTGTTGTGTAGCAGTGTAGGATATGTGAATGGAAATCTTCCCTGAACTTGAATAGTTCACAAGAATTCCTTCACTAAACCCACTTGAAAACCCTAATTTTCAACTATGAATAATTCTATCAAGGTACACAAGATTCAAGCCATGAAAAATAACAAGAAATTCCAGTTTCTTTACAACTTTGTTATATACTCCTTCACTACTGTAATTTCTTGTTCGTTTATATGTTACTCTTTCTGGTTCCTCTCAATGAACTACCTTTTTTCAGTTTCTCTTCAAAATATTTTCTCCTTTTTCTTCACTGCCAAATTTCTTTTCGTGGTTGGAAATATCATCATCAATATCCTCGTCAGAGAATTTATACATGCAGGCTCGAATTCATCTCCGGCGACAGATATTTACGACGAATACATTGCTCAAATCCGCCAGAGTTACAGGGCACCTGCATGGTACAATTATTTACATGCAAACAAGAAAAAAGGAGGAGAAAATGGAAACTGAAGGTAAACTGTTCTATGCAGAAAATAAAAAAGTGAAAATGTGCAGTGGGGCTGTCATGAGAAGGGAAAAAAGAGAGAAAGAAGAGAAGAAAATTATACCAAATGCGGAGTTGAATCGAAGAGTGGAATCTAAACAGGCAGGCTCAAATTCATCTCCAGAGACAGAGATAGACGATGAATACCTTGAACCAGCAAACAAGAAAGTACAGGAGTATAAAATGGAATATACTGAAGATAAAATGTTACATGCAGAAAAGAATAAAGACTTGAAAAGGGAAAAAAGAGATGAAGAAGAGGAGAATTATATTCCTACTGAGGAACTGAATCGAAGAGTGGAGGCTTATATTGCAAGAGTGAACAGAAAGAGATTGCTTGAAGCTAGATCATTAATAAGCGCGCAGTAGAGCGCGAGAGATGGGGGTTTAGTGTAGGAATTATAATGGAAAAATTAATTAGGGTTTCTTGATATAAATTGTACTTACAGAAAAATTTTAAGCTAATTTTATGATATTGATGTACTTAAAGAAACATTGTATGTGTTTGAAAATGATAAAGCTTCTCAGGGCTAGTGGAAATGATCGAGAAAGCAAATATTTAAAAATCAAACAAGGTAATTACGAAAATGAAGATCTCACACAACTCGTGGCAATTGAGAAATCAAACTTTAAAATCAAAATCATTAAAGATAATAACAAGAATTAAGATCTGACAACTAGTGACACTCAAAGAAAAACTTTTCAACAATCTTACGAGTTAGGACAACTTATTCTAGTACATAACAAAGTTCTTCCAATTCTACACTGAATTCGAATTCAACTTTTTTTGTGTGTAAAGGTTGAATGCTTGTGATGTAACATTTGTTTGAGAATGAAAAAGGTGAACTTTTTGAGAAGTCAAACTTTAAATTCAAAATCATTTGTTTGAGAATGAAAAAGATGTAACATTTGTCTGTGTAAAGGTTGAATGCTTGTGATGTAACATTTGTAATTAAGCAGATGGAATAGTTGACGCAATCATATTCCTTCCTTAGCGGAGAAGAGATTCTACTTTCTACCCAATTAATTTTTTCCCAACACTCCACATAACCAAAGAGGTTCATACGTGTAAACTTGCCCATCTTGGCTTCTAACAGAACTTAAGGGAGAATTGCACCTTTTAAGTTTTAACATAAACACGATATCAATTTGTGTTATAATTTGGACCACGATATATTTTTTTGAAAGGTTTGGAATTGTGTGTGGTACTAAGTGAAAGTTATGGTAAAATCTCCAAAAAAGTGAAAGGTTAAAGACTGTAAACACAATCATTACTAATTATTAGTATATACTTATATATAATTCACTATGAAATACCAAATTTTAACTACGGAATACCAAACGATTTAATTTATTTCATTTAAATACGATAATTAATAACTATTATTGCTTTAAAAAAATAATTCAATTAATTTCCACTAAACAAAATTATTACTAATTAGTAGCACACAGTTAATAAAAATTATTATTACATAAGATTAAAAGAAAATATAATAACACATATAATTCACCACGGAATACCAAATGTTAACTACAAAATACCAAATGATTCAATTTATTTCTTCTAAATAAGATAATTAATAATTAATATTGCTTTAAAAAATTAAGTCAATTAATTTCCACTAAACACAATTATTACTAATTATTAGTACACAATTAATAAAAACATTATTACATACAATTAAAAGAAATTGTAATAATACTATATCTATAATTAACTTGAATTGGCATATTTTATTACATCCATTAATATTAATATATAAAATTTATTTAAAAAAAATATTACTTATACTGTTAAATTTTTTGAAGCCTATTATTACATATTAAAAATAATATTGGACAATTGAATTGTACAATATTTGATCGAAATTGGTAATGGCATTATATATGGGATGACTTCATCAATTTACCAAATGAGATAGTTAAGGCATGCGATGATGCAAAAACTTCAGAGTTATACTTAATCAATACAGTGTTTTCACATTTAACTAGAAAATGCATCTTCTTCTGTAGGTACAATAGTAACAATGAGATATTACTGATCATTTTTCCAATTTTTACTCACCAAGTCCTCCAATTTTATATGGCATGTTAGTTGCATATACGGTATATTAGTTGCATATCTCGTATATGTTATAAATATGGTATTTGTTAAACTTACCAGGAGTGGAGATTTTTTTTAACGATTCTATCTTTATTATAATTCAATAATTTCAATAATACCATACTTTTTATTTTTCAATATACATTTAATTATTTTAATAATACACTATTTTTCGTTTTTCAATATTATTTAATTTATTAATTATTGGAACTATTTGAACAATATTATCATTAGTTATTTTATCAATTATTTAGTCATGATGAATGTACGTTTGACACGTCTTTTTTCAAAATGTATTTGATTTATTTAATTATTTGAATAATATTATCATGAATCATGTTGTCAATTATTTAGTTATGATCAATGTACAATTGACAAATTCATTCCACTTGATTAAATAGTAAATTAAATTCTGGTAAGTTGCATATCTGGTACGGTATTTTAGTTACATATCCAGTATGTTGCAAATACAGTAAGTTGTATATCCGATATATGTTGTAAATCCGGTATTGTTAAACTTACCGGAAGTGGAGAATTATTTTTTGAACTATTTTATCTTTATTATAATTTAATAGTTTGAATAATACCTCACTTTTCGTTTTTAATATATGTTTAATTATTTCAATATTACACTACTTTTCTTTTTGCAATTTGTATTTTATTTATTAGTCATTTGAGCAATATTATCATTAGTTNATCAATGTACAGTTGAAAAAAATCATTCTACTTGATTAAATAGTAAATTAAATTCATTAAAAAGCTTTTCCGGTAAGTTGCATATACGATTTGTTGTATATCTTGTACGGTATGTTAGTTGCATATATGCTAAGTTGCATATCCGATATATTTTGTAAATCTGGTATTTGTTAAACTTATCGAAAGTAGAGAATTATTTTTTGAACGATTCTATCTTTATTATAATTTAATAATTTTAATAATACCTTACTTTTAATTTTTCAATATATATTTAATTATTTCAATAATACACTACTTTTCGCTATTCAATATGTATTAATTTATTAATCATTTGAGCAATTTGAACAATATTATCATTAGTTATTTTGTCAATTATTTAGTTACGATGAATGTACATTTGACACGTCATTTTTAAATATGTATTTGATTTATTTAATTATTTGAACAATAATATCATGAATTACATTGTCATTATTTAGTTATGATTAATATACATTTGACAAATTCATTCTACTTGATTAAATAGTAAATTAAATTCATTAAAAAAAAAAATTCGATAAGTTACATATACGGTATGTTGCATATCCGATATGGTATGTTAATTGCATATCTGGTAAGTTGCAAATACGGTAAATATGAAATGATTCACATTATTGTCTCATTATAAGCAAGCTTTGACGATTGAGTGTACAAATAGAGTTTTAAACACTTTGTCATAATAGCTTTAAAGGAATTATGCTACATGTACGAAGTTATGTTACAAAATTGATTGACAAAATAACATCTACACCAATAATTTAAAAACAGATTTTTAAACCATTTGAAATCAATGGTCTGAATTTTGCCAACACGTTTTGTAACCTAACTTTGTACAAATAGCTTTATTGTGCTTTAAATGTATGTTAAATTTGGTAAATCCTCCTTTTATTTTATTCAATAGAATCTAAGAAAAGTTTTCCTCTTATTTTCCAAGATAGTTAACGTTGAATTCTCTTATGGAAAGCAAGCTTTGGAAGTTTGATCACAACTTTGATTAAATTACGTGTCAATTGTATTGTGGAAACGCCAATTTAAATTCTATGTACAGAGACAACAATAATATGTTATATTCTTTCATATGTAGAAGCATCACCCCTTAAGACAACCATTTGAAATTATATAAGGTTCATAACATAGAGGTTTATCTCATATTTTTTTTTTCCTTATGTCATCTCACTACTAGATAAGTTTCTAAATTTTGCTATATGTGCCTTTATGCTCAAGTTCTGTATTTCAAATTCACATGTACTAGACACTTATAATAATTTCAGTTGTTCAATATAGAGCAGTCTACTTAAGTCACAACTTAAAACTAACTTCTCTTTCTTGCTTAAACCTAGATCCTCCAGATCTATTGCTCTATACATTTTGTAAATACTGCATGATATCCTTTTACAACTTCTTTGTTATGCATTTTCATTTTTCGATGCATGCTTTATTATTTAATAAATTAATATTTCTTATTTATGTAAACCTGCAATCTTTAACTTTATGTATATCAATCGTTTATATTATCATGTACTACCAGATTTTATATACACGTGATGTTTTCAATTTTATTTTTGGTGAGTTTCTCTGTGCAATAATATCGACTTTTGAAATAATCACCCTATTAAATGGAGCATTAGTGAGACAATAATATGCTTTCAAAACTCTTGAATAATCCAATAAATTTTAAACTATTTTTTTTTAATATCTATAATTTCCACGACTTTTGAAATAATCACCCTATTAAATGGAGTATTAGTGAGACAATAATATGCTTTCAAAATTCTTGAATAATCCAATAAATTTTAAACTATATTTTTAATATCTATAATTTCCACACTAATAAAAATACAATAAATACAAAATTCGTGCCATAACTAGTCAAAAGAGCCTTCAAATATTTCTATTTGTTTCTTGCATAAGCGAAAGTGCCCAACTGCTACCACCAGACCAGAAAACAGCCTTTCGGAGATCTCAAGAGTCTCACCCCTCGACATTTCCGAAGTCCTCTTAACCCCACGCGACCCCCAATTTTCTTTCATTCTTTCATACACAGATAGAAACCTATTCAATTCATTAAAATCACATTCTAAGAACAAGAGATTTGTGATTATGGCATCACTTTCTTCATCAACACATTGTTGTTCATCATCATCAGCTTATTCAAATTCTTCGTCCCTTAGGTCTAATCATCATCATTATTATATCAGCAACTTAGAATTTTCTGCAATTTCTCCTAAATATTTGGGCTCAAAAAAGATTTCTTTACAATCTAAAAGCCGCCCATCTTCAAATGCCATTCTAATGCAAGATGGTTAGTTCTTTTTCCCCCTGATTTATGTATTAATATAACTGTTTCTTTGAGTTTTAATTTTTTTGCTGAGTTTTATGTCAATTTTCTTGGTTACTAATTTGGTTATGTTCTTATCTGCTTGAATTTGTGAACATTTTTTCTTCCGGTTCTGTTCTTAATTTTGTGTTTTGAATCTTATCTGTTGATTTCGTTTGTGGGTTAATTTGATTTCCAGAAATTGATGAAAGAGAGATATTGATTTTCTATGCAAATTCAATTGTTTGAGAATTGAAAACCAGAAAAAAGTTTGATTTTTTTTTCCATCCCAACAACATTTGGCTAAAATCAGCAAAAGAAAAAGTAAAATTTCAATTTTAACCCAAAATATAGAGTTCTTGGACTTGATGCGGCTTCTTGTTGTATTTGCTCTTGAATTTTTTTTTTTTTTTAATGTTAATACCATATTTCTGTAAGTTGTTATTTATGTATGCAAGCTGTGTTAGCTAAACCAAGAATATTTTAGGTACCGTAGCCACAACAGCTGCCACAGTCGAAAATGAACCTCCTACGAAAAAATTGAAAGATGGGTTGTTGTCAGCTTCTCCTCCAGAGGAACATAAAGAGCCAATTGGATTTGATGTAAACAATGATAAATCCACCGTCAGTATTACAGTTGTCGGGGCCTCTGGTGACCTTGCCAAGAAGAAGATATTTCCTGCTCTGTTTGCGCTTTATTACGAGGATTGCCTCCCTGAGGTCTGTGTCACATTTACTATGTTTTTCTATAATTTCGATGTAAAAATTGCAAAGTGAAGGATTTGACTATGAGAAATGGACTCTGCAGCTATGCTCAATGAGTGTATCATGATGTTCTGATATAGATCTCAACTGAATACTTAATTGATTTATTTGGTCACAGCATTTTTCAATCTTTGGTTACGCCCGTAGTAAGATGACTGATGCTGAACTAAGAAACATGGTTAGCAAGACTCTTACTTGCAGAATTGACAAAAGGTGACTGCCGATTTGCATTCTGCTAGAGATTTATTCAGTCATTGCATGCCCTTATTGCCCTTCCGTTCTGATTGGTGTTTTTATCATTTATAGTTGAGCTTGTATGTGCTGAATTGTTTAGTGATCATACATTTTTCATTTTGTTATTAGGGAAAATTGTGGTGAAAAGATGGAACAGTTCCTAAAAAGATGTTTCTACCACTCTGGTCAATATGATTCGAGGGAAAATTTTGTGGAACTTGATAAGAAACTGAAGGAACATGAGGTAATGGGGATATTATCATGTTTATTGATTCTGAGTTTTGTCTAATATTTTAATTAATGTACAGTCACCTTTGGAGCTGAAACTCGAAGTGAGTATTGGCAATTCTTTCTGGTTTGTGCATCATGCGTGCGGATTACTTCAATTAGTATTTTGATGGGAAATCCAAAAATCTTTGTTCCTAAAATTTGCATCTCTGCATTTATTCTAGTTTTGAATAGTTGATCATGGTTTAACTTTGGTACCAAGGGCGGGCCCATGATTATGGTTCAGTGGGGGCGAGACACAATTACATAAAAAATTATTTCAAATAAATTGGGAAAGAAACTCCCAAAAAAATAAAAAATAAAAAAAAATCTGAAAATCTGAATTTAAAAAAGCCGCATTTGAAAATCCAGTGAGGGCGACGGCACCCACTCGTCCCTTCATAGGTCCACCACTGTTTGGTACCATCCTTTCAAACTTACACTATAGTAAAGTATGAGAAATTTTATATGAGATTATCTGTTTGTATTTCCTAGATAATGTACAGAATTCAGGTTTATGAAACTGTATCTGGTAGATGTTCATTCCGGTGAGTCAGGACCTAATCTTGGGAATTATGAAACATGATATTTTTGACTAACAATCTGTGAATTCTTGTTTCTTTCATTAGTTTTAACAACTGATGGTCTTCTGCATAGGGTGGAAGAGTTTCCAATCGACTTTTCTACTTATCG
Source organism: Fraxinus ornus (assembly GCA_903798235.1). Classification (NCBI taxonomy): domain Eukaryota; kingdom Viridiplantae; phylum Streptophyta; class Magnoliopsida; order Lamiales; family Oleaceae; genus Fraxinus; species Fraxinus ornus. Next base: position 5,474 of record CAIGRF010012256.1, on the reverse strand, counting down.
ATTCCACCAAACATTTTCGTAGATGCTGTAAGATGTGCGAGTGTCTCTGCATCTTCGGCGAATGGCTGGACGAGGGTCATTGTGGAGAAACCTTTTGGTCGGGATTCTGAATCCTCAGCTGCTTTGACTAGATCTCTCAAGCAATACTTGGAGGAAGATCAAATTTTCAGGTGAACAATTTTTTACTCTCTATTTGTTGTTACTCTTTGCTATAAGACTATAACCTGTAATGGGGATTGACTAGTAATTGATTGAGAAATTTTCTTCTTTGTTTTCCTCTCTTACAGGATAGATCACTATCTTGGGAAGGAGCTAGTAGAGAATCTTTCTGTTCTTCGCTTCTCAAACCTTATATTTGAGCCCTTGTGGTCGAGGCAGTATATAAAGAATGTTCAGTTTATTTTCTCTGAAGATTTCGGCACCGAAGGAAGGGGAGGGTAAGTTGTGTCATACATTAGGCATTTAATAAATCTAATTGCATCTTCGGAACTCACTCTCTTTTATTGCTTTTCCCGTGTTACACTAGTTACTTTGACAATTACGGGATAATAAGAGACATAATGCAAAATCATCTTCTTCAAATATTGGCCCTCTTTGCCATGGAAACACCTGTCAGTTTGGATGCAGAAGATATTAGAAACGAAAAGGTTTTTCCTTGGTCTGATATCTCTCTGTGTTTTTGTGAGATCTATTACTAATTTTCGGTACTTTACAGGTTAAAGTTTTGCGTTCCATGAGGACTTTATCTATGAATGACGTGGTAATTGGACAGTACAAGAGTCACACAAAAGGAGGCATCACCTACCCGGCATATACAGATGACAAAACTGTACCAAAAGACAGCCTAACTCCAACTTATGCTGCGGCGGCACTGTTCATAGATAACGCAAGATGGGACGGAGTGCCTTTTTTAATGAAAGCTGGGAAAGCTTTGCATGATAGGAGGTTAGCAAAATCCAAATTATACAATTTCCACGTCAAACCTACTTTTAAGTTATTTATTTTGCGAAATATGATTTTCAAATACTTGTTTTACTAACAAAACTTACTTTATGGAAAAGTAACTTTATAGCACAATTAAAACGCAGTTCCAACTTTTCAATTTTGTCCTTACACTTTGCCTCCTATCCTTCTCAGGGCTGAGATAAGAGTGCAGTTTAGACGTGTTCCTGGTAATTTATACAATAGGAACTTTGGGACTGATCTTGACCGAGCGACAAATGAGCTTGTTATACGTGTTCAGCCTGATGAAGCTATTTATTTGAAGATCAACAACAAAGTTCCTGGGCTGGGAATGAGATTGGACCGAAGTAATCTTAATCTTCTGTACAAAGCAAGGTAATGATTAGAATGTTCAATTTTGTCTTTCGAACTTTTACCCTAACTGTGATTTGTCATGGCTGTTTATGGAGTTCATCCAGTGAATTGCTTTGGTCATTTATTAAGCGTCAGTTTTAGTATTTTCATATTTTTCTCTAATTTTGGGTAAATCAAGTGTTGAGAACTTCGTACTTATTCAATTTGTGGATCCCAAGATCGTTCCCAAGTGGCCCATAATCATCCCCTTTTTCTTCGAAATCTGTATGTTTTGCAGTTTCAAGGGGTCATGAAAATTCTGTATCATATGGATTTCTGTGCAACTATCTCTAAATAATCTATATGCATTTTGGAAGATTAGATGGAAATCAATATCACATTGAGTTTACTGAGCCTCATTTTGGCCCTCATAATATCTCATTATTTTGTTCCACATTTTCAACAAACATGGGGCTGTGTTGATGTGATTGATGTGCACAATTATTTATTTGTAAAAACGTTTGACTTGTAGTATTGGAGTCAATCACCATAAATGCAAATTTCCTTTATTGCCCTTATGTTTTGACATGCATGTATATTGTAATTCAAAAAACGAGGGCGCAATGGTCCATTTTACCTCCAATGGTTGGATGGTTATTTATAGGTGCCTGACATGTGAAAGGACACTGCATTGTTTTTGCATACTGTAGCAAAACACAAGTGGGTTGAAAAATGCAAATTAATGGGGGTCAAACGGTAACTGAATCTGTTTCAAACTGGTTACATTATCCTATGCTGCTGATAATGAATTAGAAATCTGTTATCACAAAATTCTTATCAATTCGGTGTCATGACTCACTCATTCTAGAATATTCTATGATTACTTTATAAATAGAGCACATGGGGGAGTACGAAAGAGAGTTGAAAAATTGTTGCAAATCAGAATTTCCTTCGCCCTTTTTCTCTCTAAATCTATGAATTCTTCTTCTCTTCAACTTCTCTAAATCTACCTCTCTTCTTTACCTCTATCATTTCTGAATCTGATTCCTCTCCTCTTCTTTCTGTCCGAACCTTCTCTGAGTTTCTCTTTCTCTGTTTCTCCCCTGCTCCTCTACTGATCTATATCTTCTCTTTTATGTTTGTTAAAAAGCATGTAATTCCCTACATTGTAATAAAAAACAGCAGTTAATGAAATACAGTTTACATTAAAGTGTTGGGTATTGAATTTAGTTCCATTATTCTAGTTTATTTGATTTTTGATTGAGTTTTGGTGTGAAGTTGAGCTCCAACCGTGACAAAGTGGTATCAGAGCAGACGTATATTACTGGGTAATTGTTAGAAATGGATACAAGGTCTAAAGCAGTTGATGAGCATTTGAAGAAATTAGATCTCGAAGTGGGGGACTTGGGTACAAGTTTTAAAGTTGTTACTAGTAGACCGGAAAATAAACTTGAATCTACAGACCAAACTCTTCAAGTACTGGGTAGTAGGCAGGAGAAAATAGAAGATGCCGTGCTGGATTTGAACAAAAAATATGAGAAAGTTGTTGCATTTATGGCCCAAAATTCCGCTGACTTGAAAACCAATCAGAAGAACAAATGGATAGAGGAATCTATGGGTGATTTGAAGTTTGGGAGTGTGACTCGTACGCCAGGCGGGAGTAGTAATGAGGCCAGTATCATCACTAGAGGTGAGTTGAAAGGGAATACTAGGTTGCCCAAGATCCATTTTCCATATTTTGAGGAGAGAATCCTAGAGAGTGGCTGAGAAAAGCCAGGAAGTATTTCCACTTGCACTAGGTACTTGATGAACTGAGAGTGGGAGTAGCAGAAATGTATTTGAAGGAAGGGCTGATATCTGTTTCGACGGATTCATTGCAAGCCACCCTGGGGCTGACTGGAGTTCTCTGAAGAACTCCGCATGAGATTTGCAGAAACTACTGGGGAAGAAGTAGTGGAGATCTTCAGCAAAATCAAACAGCTTGGTTCCATAGATGAATACCAAGAGAAATTCGAAGAGATCAAATCACAGGTGATGCTAGCTCTACCGCATGTTCCCGAATCTTATTATATTGTTGTGTTTACTAGTGGATTAAGAGGGGAGATTAAGTCTATGGTAAAGATGATGAAACCAAACACCCTGGCTAAAGCATTTGAAGTAGCTAACCTGCAGAAATCAACCATCCAAACCATCAACAAATACCAAAAACTAAAGAGTTTCACACCTAACAAGTGGAACCCTGACCCCCCAAAACCACTTGAAGAAATCAAACCCAAAGATGCATAACCAAGAACCAATAAACCACCAAATAGTTGTAAAACTATCACACCTACTGATTTTAAACCAAGAGGAACCTGGGGCTGTGTTACAAATGTGATGAGAAGTACAACATGTGTGTAAGAATAGAGCATGAATTACATATTGGTGGATGAAGAGGAGGAGGGTGAATTAAAAGAGGAAAGGGAATCAGATGAAGAGGAAGTTATGGAGATATGTATCAGTGCTTTGGCTGGGAATCCAAGGCATAAAACTATCAGAATTCCTGGAACTTTAAAAGGGAGGAGGATATCTATTTTAGTAGATAGTGGAAGCACTCATAGCTTCATAGATGAGAGGTTGGCTAAGGAACTGAACTATACTATGGAGGAAACCAAAACCATAACAGTGAGAGTGGCTAATGGTGAAAAGCTGGAGAGTAAGGCTTTGGTTCAACCACTGATTTGGAAGGTGCACAACTAGGAGTTCCAGTATAGGATGAGAACCTTGAAGTTATGAGGTAGTGATATGGTGCTAGGTGTTAACTGGATGAGTCAATTTGGACCTATCATATTTGATTTCAAACAGGGATATGTTCAGTTCAAACATAGCAGAAGGAAATATCATTAAGAAGTGAAAATGCAAAACCTCAGGTGATGATGATGGAGGTGGAAGAAGTACGAAATTTATTCAAAAGGCAACAATATGGAGGAGTTGGGCACTTGTATTCCATCACTGAGAAGGATGACGAAAACTCCATTGTAGAGAATGTACTAGTTTTGGGCAGCGATTATAAACAATTGAATGTCACTGTTACTGGTATGGATAAAATTGTAGGACAAATTGAGGAAGAAGTGGGGAAAGTGGAGTTGATGATGAAAGCTCGCAGTGTCTGTTATCAATGTTTCCAATGAACACTCTCTCATCAAGTCTGGGTAGTGCAGTCCCTTGGATAATCAAATGCCAGCTTTCATACAAAGTTGAGGGGGAAAGCAATGGGAATGGGGTTTTTTTTCTAGGGAAGCTTCACTTGAACGACTACTGGAATTCTATGGAGATGAAGGCAGAAGCTGCTGCCAAGGTCCAAAAGTTCATAGAGTGGGCTCTTAAGTATAAAGGTCCACTCTAATTGCCAGGGAAATAGAGACAGAGTGGGCTGCAACTCTGCCATCGAGATCCAGCTACAACTATCTGCTTTCAAGACCTTTGTAGATCTTGCTGGCAATCATCTTATAGGGAAGGATTTCAATGAAGCATTTGATGCAGAATACTTCCCACTTGCACTCTTCTCTAGTTCAATTGATCATTGTTGGGCATATGGTATATCAGCAACTGCATCCAAGGGTTGTTGGGCATGCTAGTTGAAGGTGGGGCAAATAATGTCAACCAAGCATACGTCACTTTGCACTACCTGCTTAATCCAAGGGTGGTGAAGAGAATGAGGCAGCTGCTAATTTCATACAAAGAAGACATTCAGACCTTGAACCTTGAGGACAAGGTCAATTTAAGGGAAAGGGATGTCATGACTCACTCATTCTAGAATATTCTATGATTACTTTATAAATAGAGCACATGGGGGAGTACGAAAGAGAGTTGAAAATTGTTGCAAATCAGAATTTCTCTCGCCCTTTTTCTCTCTAAATTTTTGAATTCTTCTTCTCTTCAACTTCTCTAAATCTGCCTCTCTTCTTTGCCTTTATCATTTCTGAATCTGATTCCTCTCATCTTCTTCCTGTATGAACCTTCTCTGAATTTCTCTTTCTTTGTTACTCCCCTGCTCCTCTACTGATCTATATCTTCTCTTTTATGTTTGTTAAAAAGCATATATTTCCCTGCATTGTAATAAAAAATAGCAGTTAATGAAATACAATTTACATTAAAGTGCTGGGTATTGAATCTAGTTCCATTATTCTAGTTTATTT
>CAIGRF010012230.1:3284-29720 GCA_903798235.1 Fraxinus ornus | reverse complement strand
TCTTTTTGGGATGGAGGGAGTATTTTATTGAAAAATGTGTGGTTGAAAATGAGTAGAAAAATAAGAACGAAAATTTTAATGTATACCAAACATGGGCTTAACATAGTTTATAATCTCCTAATATATAAATTAATGACATTTGCAATAACTTTCTAGTGTTCGGGCATATTAAAAGGATGTTTGGTGGGAATTAAAATTATATTTTTAGTAGATTGTAATAAAAAAATTTGAAACTTGTGATTGAAAAGTTGTAGGATCCATGAAAAATATGTTTAATATTAATTGTTTGACTTTAACTTGAATTAAAATCAGATTTTAATCCGAACCAAACAAGGGCTAAAAATATTGATACTAAAATTTCTAAAATTATTTTAGTCGTGCGAAGTTGGTTCTTCGAGAAATGATTTTTTTTTTTTTATATACAATAATGATTTGGTTAATAAATAGGTAAACGTTATCAAAAAAAGGTGAAATTGATTTTTTTTTTTTTTTAAGAATATATGATCGAAAAGGAGCGTGTGAAAAAATAATTTTAAAAAATCGATTTCAAACAAAAGCTTAGAATTATTTGAATCGATTGATACTTGTAATGGCAAACGACTTCGACTTTCATATAAAAATTTGAATATGATAAAATTCACCCATATTCATGAAATTTATTCCCTTACTTAGTCTTAGTGTATACCATTTACACGATTATTTAGGCCATGTTTGATCCCATTTTTGGGGAAAATGTATTTTAAATAGTGATTTTTTAAAAAATAAGAAAAAACTTTAAATTTAAGTGTAAAATTATTTTATAAGGGAATGTGTGATTGAAAATGAATTTTTAAATAAATGAGTTCTTGAAAAGTGAGCCCAAACAGGGTCTTAACGTTCAAATAAAGGTTTTCGGTGGCATTGTGAGCGCTGCGGCCTATGCTCTAGCTACGGCTACAGTCTACACAAAGTCTGTATAGCTATGTTATGTATTGATCATCATCATCGTCATAATCATAATTTCATATAGAGGAAAGAAACAGTGGTGCTTCTCGTGATTTGAATCAATTTCTTCTCCCCTTTCAGTCTCTCCTACTTTACAGTTTACACTCCTCTCTCTCTCACTTTACTTTTATTCAATTTTTCATTACACCATTCCCATCTTTTCTCGTGCTGACGAAAAAAATTTGTTCAAAATCTAACTATTTCCAACAATCACTTTTGTTGTTCGAATTTTAATCGCCCTTTTGAAATTTACGAAAGAGAAAGAAATAAGGACCCCCTTTTTCCTCCAGAAAGATCCCTCAATTCTTTCTAAGGTACTGTCCTTCGATTCTCTGTTTTTTTTTTCTTTCGTCTCTATGGATACAAGCTTGTGTGTGTTGATAGTAGTAATTGTTTGGGTTTGTTTGCCTGTGCCTGTATGTTTTGGTTTCTTGCCTTTGTTTTGATACTGCCAATCTTCATTGATTCCAAAAAGTGCTTCTAACAATTTTCAGATTCAAACCTAAGGGAACTTCTAATTTTTTCCCCTTTTCCAATTTCCAGTTTTTTTTTCTTTCTTTTTCCTTTAATGGTCTAAATGTGTTAAAAGGGTCGTCAAGAAACAGCTCATGAGAATTCTAGTTTTAGTTATTGATCAGTGAATTCTTTTCTAAAAAATCTTGGAATTAAGAGTCTGGAAAAGTGATTGGGGGACGGAAAGATTGAAATGAAACAAAACAAGGTAAGGGTTGAAGCAATTTGATAATATATGAAGAAAATATTTCCGAGTTTCGAAAATCTATTTCTCTGTTGTGGAGACTTAGTGATGCCAAATCTGGGGCCATAGAGTTCTAACCTTGAAACTACAAATAGATATACTGAATACTATTCAAGTTTCATTTGTTTTTTTAATTGTAATTGGGGCCCTAATTTATGTCTCCAAACACTACATGTGAAGTAATTTGTTACCTTGAATAACAGGCTTATGTGGTGGTTGAGTGCATTAAAGGTTTTCATAACATCTGCATTATCAACCTTTATTCTCTATGATAATACAAGCAGTTGGTTCTTTGTAGACCAACTGTCATATACTTTATAATGTAATGAAATAATGCAAAGTGGCTGACTTTAAGTTCAAGTTGAAAAATCTAAGGAAAAGGGAGATTGATTTAGTGTAAGAAATTGCTGAGTGACATATCTTGTTTAGTTGATTTTTATTTCCAGGAAATTTCTTGTATGTTGTGAAATGAATGCCGTCAAGGGATCTTTACATGACTGTGGATTTCAATATTCAGCATGGTTAAGGACGCTCAGCGAGGATATTCGTTTGTCTTCTGATTTTGGGAATCTTTATATCCACAGTGCCTTATCTGAGATGTTTTGAGCTTCAGCTGCTGCAACCAAATTTAAAATGATGAGTACATTTACTAGCAGTAAAGAAATTGTGGAGTTGGGAGAAGAAATGGATTCTAATTCTAATGTCAATGAAGATATGATAGGGAAGCCATTGAAGAAGTATTCTATAGAGGATGACATCAATAAACTATTTGAGGCAATAGACATTAGGAGTTCTCGTCGAGGTGCATGTCAATCTGAACAAGGTGTTAGAGATTCTTTACATAAGAGTGCCATGAAAAGGCCAATGAGGGTTAGTCCTTCTCATGCATCAGGTATTGGAATCTCGGAATCGGTGAGTCTGAAACAGGCTTTGAGAGGATTATGCATCTCACAAGCATCAGAGATGGCTGCAGTAAAGAAGCGATTGTCAAAACCATCAGCTTCCCCAAGGGTCTTAGAAGAAGGAGCCGTCACGAGGTTGTTCAGGGCTGTAGTGATTGAAGCCAGTGAATCTGATCAACCCCTCTGTGAAGGCAAAGGAAATGTGGTGGAGATATCCTTTACACCAGAAAGATGTGCATCAAACATTTCGGACAGGACATCTCAATCTGGATATGCATCCATGGCTGAAATATCTGACAAAAATGCTCAGTCTTCTGGTCATATGGTAGATGTATCGGTACAAGAGGCTAAAATAACCAAAATAATAACAAAGGATGAGAATGTTTCCTTTTCAACTAGTCTTTGTTTTGAACTGTCAAAATCTGAGTCAGAGCAAAATAGGAAGTTGGAATTACCATATTCTTCAATTGGAAGTGTAGTTGACAAGAAACTTCCAGTGTTGGATGAGATAGTTCCCATTTCAGATGAGGATTCAATCACGTCAGGTGGGCTGCACAAGGAGCAGGAAGGCAAGCTGCATTCTGAGTCTTTATCATCAGTCTTTAATGCAGGAAGCAAGATCATCAAACCTTTGGATACAAGTTCACCTTTTAGCAAACCACGTGTAAGAAGCCAAAACTTTATCAAGAAGAAGATTGTGCCAAAAAAAATTCCTGTTTCCTGCAGTCCTAGTTGCCAAACTAGTAAATTGGTGAATCAGGCACCTGACTCTGTCCTGAAAAATGGATGTAAAGAATTGGACAAAGTATCACCAACATCAAGTACTAATGGAAGACTGGAAGTCTGTTCTATTGCACATGGCCTTGTCAAAACTAGAAGTATAGTGACAAAAGCTGATGAAAGATCAAGATCAAGGGAAAAGGGGGACAGCTCCCAAAGCTCAAAAAGTAGCATTGGAGAGTACAGTAGTACGACAAGCTATAGTGAGGAAAGCTATCTCAGTGGGTCTAGTCGCAGTGGCTGTCGGCCTCACATGTCAAAAGACTTGAGATGGGAAGCCATACACTATGCTCAGAAGCAGCATGGAAGCTTGGCTTTGAAGCATTTCAAGCTGCTGAGAAAGCTTGGTGGTGGAGACATTGGCAGTGTTTACCTCTCTGAGCTAGTTGATACAAACTGCCTCTTTGCTGTGAAAGTTATGGATAATGATTGTCTGGCTAGCAGAAAGAAGATGCTGAGGGCTCAAACTGAAAAAGAGATACTGGAAATGCTGGATCACCCATTCCTTCCTACACTTTATGCCCATTTTCTGACAAATAAGTTCTCGTGTTTGGTCATGGAATATTGTCCCGGAGGTGATCTGCATGTGCTCCGGCAGAAGCAACCTACCAAAAGTTTCCCTGAGCAAGCAGCCAGGTAGATGTTTTAAGCTGTGCCAATAACTCATCTTATTTTGATTTGATTCTTCTAACTTTGAAACATGAACAGCTGATTGCATTTTGGCTACAAATACTCGATGAATGTCTAATGGACATTTAGTTCGCGTGTAGATTTGTTATTGAAGTTGCATCTTAGCACAATGTGTGTCTTTGTCTGATGGATTTTATGGATTGGCCTGTCCTCCTTTAGTATGATTCACAGAAATATGAGAGTCCAGACTTGCATAAGTTGAATAAATTAAAGGATTGTGGGGGTGGGAACCTAATCATTAGATATTAAATAGAACTGAACACCTAGATTGGAACTTATGAGCCAACAAATACTCACCTGCTAATAGGCAAACAAGAAGAAACTACATCACATAAAAAATATGAACCAAAAGGACAACAAACAAGGCAATACTGATAGCAAGTCGATTTGACGCTGCCCACAATTTATACTAGCTTCATATGAAATTCTGTGTGTCATCTTATCTTACAAGACCTTTTATTGGTTCAAGTAATATATGTCCTAGTAAATGTTCTTGGAGGGCCCCTACAGGATTAAACCTAAGCAGGTAAAGATAGGGGGCCATCCAAACTCAATCTTGCAGTTAAACATTTGGTGAGGACTTCAGATGAATTCCAGAGAATCTAGTTTTTTTTATTATCCCCGTGTAGCATTTTTAAATGTCAAACACTTGAACTTGGTGCAAGGGTGGCCTTTCCAAAGTCCAAATTACATTCTTACACCCTGTTAATTCAAGATCTGAAACGAACAGAATACATCAATAATTTTGAATTACAAGGTTGTAGATGACAAAAGGTACATTACATGCCTCCTTGCTGGATGTTATTCTTCTTTTTGTTTGTTGAACACATTTTGCATGCTAGCAACTGACTTTGAGATTCTCTCTCATTTAAAGAATTATTCGTGACATAGGCCAGATGTTTAATTATGATTCTCTTTGGCAATGAAGCTATGTGCTCAACTTATGATCTGGTCTCTTGTGATACTAATACACAGGTTTTATGTTGCGGAAGTTCTTCTTGCATTAGAGTACCTTCATATGCTTGGAGTAGTATACCGAGACTTAAAACCTGAAAACGTTTTGGTCAGAGAAGATGGTCATATCATGCTTTCAGATTTTGACTTGTCTCTTAGATGTGCTGTAAAACCTACGTTACTCAAGTCGTCTCCGCCTGCTGTCGGGCCTCCAAAAAAGATGTCTAGTCCATGCTCAGATTCTAGTTGCATAGAGCCTTTCTGCCTCCATCCATCCTGGCAAGTCTCCTGTTTCACACCTGGGTTTTTATCTGCTGCAGCAAAAACACGAAAACTAAAATCTGAACTAGCTGCCCAGGTCATTCCTCTACCGCAGCTTGTAGTGGAACCTACTAGTGCACGATCCAACTCCTTTGTAGGAACTCATGAATACCTGGCTCCGGAGATCATTAAAGGTGAAGGTCATGGGAGTGCTGTAGATTGGTGGACCTTTGGAATTTTTCTTTACGAGATTTTATACGGTAAGACACCCTTCAAAGGATCAACCAACGAGGATACTCTATCAAATGTGGTATCCCAATGCCTCAAGTTCCCTGGAAGCCCTATGGTTAGTTCTCATGCTCGAGATTTAATGAGAAGGTTATTAAAGAAGGAGCCGGAGAATAGATTGGGTTATGAGAAGGGGGCAGCGGAGATTAAGCAACATCCTTTCTTTGAAGGCCTGAACTGGGCTTTGATACGATGTGAAACACCTCCAGAGCTCCCTAGAGTCTTCAACTTGGGAAACCTTATCCCAGACACGACCTCTCAGGATAAGAGTAACAAAAACCAGATTGGATACGAAGATACAGGAGATGGTGTAGAATTTGAGATGTTCTAGCAAAAACCTGTGTTGAGAAAAGTGTAAGTTAGATTTCTCATTCTGACTCGAGCTTTCTCATCCTTGTTGTGACAGATATATATAAATACATGGCATATAGTATTAGTATACACGTGTTCAGAAAACTGGGAGCATTGCAAACAATTGAATACAAAATAGAAGGTCAACATACTTGTAATTTGCTTGTTTTTATCTGAAATATGCTATGTATCTTACAAATTCGACCTTGTATATATACTTTTACAATAAATAGGTACACGTCTATGTGATAAGTGCGTTATATACACTTATTTAGGATACAAAATATGGAAAATTGTTGGTAAATATATCGAAATATGAATTAATTATATATAAATTATGTTTTGTAGGATAACATTAATGAACACGGTGTAATTTAGGAAAAAGAAGCGAAACATGACTAAAATTGAAGAAAATCAAAGTTCAGGCATCAAAGTGCAAATATTTGAAAGATGACCCAAAAGAAGAAACGGAGATATGAAATAATCAAAAACCAATTAAGCAAAAGAATGAAGTGTTGGAAGAAGATGAAGTGAGAAAAGAGATCAAGTAAGGAGAAAACAGAATTCGTATACTAAAATGAAATTTGTGGATTTTGAGTTAAATTATGTGGTCACATAGTGTAAATATCATGCGGTCACATGGCTAGATTCAACAAATTTGAAGAGTGGATTTCATTGAATCATGCGGTCGCATGTAAGTGTACTATAAAATAGCATAGTACATTTTTGGGAAAAAAAATCTAGTTCCCTTATATGATTACAACTCTTATGGAAACAAATTTTGGGACGTTTTTTAAAGACGTAGAGCTGTCCAAAATTGGAGAGGACGTATTATAACATATTCTAAGAGATTTTAGGAGCGTAGAAGAAGGTAAGAACACGAAGATCAATTCCAAGACGTGAAGATTCAATTAAAACTTTATTTGGGTGATGTCGATTTTTCAATTTTTCTTTTGTTTTGTTTCTCATAACATATTAGACTAGTTTTTTTTGTGCTAAGAGAACGATGAATCATGTAATATGAATTTTTAATCTTTTGTTTTACATACTTGACGTTTAAAACACGTTTTTGAATATTGAATGATTTATATATAATTTTTTTCTCCACATTATTGTGCACGATAGTTGCGTGAATTTGGTGGCTTATTTTATGCATTCAAAAGAAGGAAAATATGTTCGACATAGTGTAAATCATTATAGGGTTCGATGGGTGATAAAAATATACCGCTATGCTCTATGTGAATCTTTAAGTGTTTATAAAAATTCATGCATTCTTGTATGGTCGCATCTGTCATAAACATATAGTTGGGTCATATATGAGGATAGATTTAACATTACTCGAAAGAGATTGTTAAATAAAATAGAAATATTGATTCTTCAAAATTTAATCGTGTTGTCAAAGTGTAGAACTAATGTTGAAAAGGATTACTGCATGAGAATTCAGGATCCTAGTACATTTGTCATTTATTAAACACGTCAATTTGTATTTAGCATAATTTACATTTAATTTACACATAATTGCAAAAATAGATTATTTTAGTCATAATTTTGTTACAAACAAACACACCATATTATTCATATTTCGGTTAAGGTTGCGATAATTAAAATTGAACTAAATCAATTTCTGTGGGACGATACTTGAACTCAAATCCACTTTATTACTTGTAAACGAACCATACACTTGCAGTGATTTTATTTTTCGTGAACACCATGCCAAAGTCGACCAAGGTGTGTTGTTATAACTATGCAATGGGCTACTTAGTCTGACTTCATAATATCAGAACCTTTAAATTAGTTGTTGCGATGCAAATAATCATCGGTAATTTCTTCAACAAACTCATAAATATTCCTCGTAATTTCTAATTTTCTTTACAAAATTTGTATTCAAAGTCTTGTAATTTCAATATTTATTCAATAAATTATATATTTATTAAAAGTTTGTTTGAAGTTTGATTGATTTTATTTTCAAGTTCTATTTCCTATTACTACCCTGTCCCCTAGGCCATTTTGATGTATGCATGTATGGTTTAATTGCTCGATAATTTCAGGATACTTCATAAATATTAGAGTTTTAGGAGACTTGTAATTATCTATGAAATTGATTGATTGATTTTTTATTTATTTATTTATTTTAAAATCATTTATATGTGCATTTTGTAGGTCCTAATTTGATTTTTGTTCTCCAACAATAGAAAATATTTTGCTGACAACTGTAGTTGCTACACCAGAAAAATAATCAATTATATGTGCATTTATGGTGCTCAACTTCAATCTAAGTGGTAATGGGACCATAATGAAAACCTGTGCTAAGCACCACTAGTGTTATGGGAAATGCAATCAAATCATTAAGGACGACGAACGAAGATTCATTACTCACAACATGTCCGAACTATGCAATTATTAGCATCAAGAAAAAGTATACTTGAACAAACACTATTGTGAAATACATGCTTCTAATGCTGCCACGGGGACTCTCGTTGAATAGAAGACATATCTTCATTCCTTCTTCCCAATCCCATGAGACATGTTATAGATCCCTCTTCCCTGAACATTCATCAAGAACAATCAGATCAAACTCAACTGTGTATGCATTGTCTAACACTAAAAAGAGCAAAGCAAACTCACAATCATATATAAAGATGTAGTAGCCAATGCCAAAGGAATGGCTACTGAGGTAATCTTATCATATCGTCCTTTCAGATACGTGTGTTTGTGGACGCTCTGGAAAAACTTTTGCTTCTCAACGAGCTTTTCCCTTGGCCTAAAGGGCTCTTCAGACATCCTGCATAATTTATTTATTCTTCAACTATTCAGTTTTAATCCCCAAAACTTCTTGAAAAAAAGGAAAATGAAAAATCAATAATTAAAAAGAAAAAAGAAGCCCATCGCAACTTCTCAATCTACCGAGCAAGTTTTATGTTAACAAGAAGAAGTCATATGTTACTTTTTTCTTTTTTCTTTTTTTGATAACCGTGGATATTCTGGCCAACTTACGCGCACCTCGACTAATCCCATGGACCCTGAAATTTACAGTCGGGTACTCACCTTAGTGGCCTGAGAGGACTCGAACTGATGACCATTGGGGAGAAAATCCAAGGTCTGACCAAATGAGCTACCCTGGGTTGAAGTCATATGTTACTTGTAGTACTAAAACAGTTATTCCTTTCAAAATTATTAGTACTTGAATACTTTATCCAGTCTACATTTTTTCCCATCATCCTGATGGGTGGGAGTAGTGGAACAACACCCAATAGAGTAATAAGATTGGCAAATGAAACTTGTTCAATTTATAAACAGAAAATGGACATGTTCTATCCTTCAGAAAATATACAAGTAGACAGAATCAATAGTAAAAGGTAAACTTCTGTAACGTAATAAGGGACCATATGGTAGGACTTTTGATTTTGCTTCTTGTAGAAACGAAATTGTTTCAAAAACTTATTCAAACATGTTCGAAAGCAGCTTCTTAATTTGACCGTTGGGGAGCAAACCCAAGACCTGACCAAATGAGCTACCCTGGGTTGAAGTCATATGTTACTTGTAGTACTAAAACAGTTATTCCTTTCAAAATTATTAGTACTTGGATACTTTATCCAGTCTACATTTTTTCCCATCATCCTGATGGGTGGGAGTAGTGGAACAACACCCAATAGAGTAATAAGATTGGCAAATGAAACTTGTTCAGTTTATAAACAGAAAATGGACATGTTCTATCCTTCAGAAAATATACAAGTAGACAGAATCAATAGTAAAAGGTAAACTTCTGTAACGTAATAAGGGACCATTGGGTAGGACTTTTGATTTTGCTTCTTGTAGAAACGAAATTGTTTCAAAAAATTATTCAAACGTGTTCGAAAGCAGCTTCTTAATCTAAAATTGGCTTTTGACTGCCAAACGGCCAGAGCATTTTTCTATACTCAGTTCTTAACATGAGGATGCCAAATACTATTCAACTACTCTCCCTTAAATCTCAGCTTTTGAGACAATAATCCAAAACATGGAGTTGAGATTCACAACAAGCTATACCAAAATCCCCATCATGCAACAAATATAACTTCAAAATTCAATAAAATTCATTCGCACAACCATCAGACAAAAATGAAAACAGAAAAAAAAAAAAAAATTGAAAGCTAGATCTAATATAAAATTATCAACAGACTAAAAACCATAAAAAAATATATAGAGTGCTGATATGAGAAATTAACAATAAGTCAAAGATGATAATTTGGAGAAATTAAAGTTATAATCAATATTAGATAGAAAAATATACTTGCTTGATTGTGAATTGAAAAGGCACCAGGTAGCAGAGACGATGAAGAGGCTGCAACGCAGTAGACAAAAGAGAGTGCTAGAAATGAAATCGCAAGGGTTGAAAATTGTGAAGAAATTCGGGTCAGACCGGCGGTTTGGATACTATTCAGGAAGCGGGCCTGCTTCTGACCGAACAAATGAGATTTTACATAAATAGCATCCATTTGGTACAGAACTTGGATTAGTACTTCAATTGTACACTTTTACTTCCAGCAGTCTTTTCTTTATGATTGTCAACATCCTTCTAGGGAGTATTTGTTTAGGCACTATTTTCTTCTCCGAATTAGATTTCATCTGATATCGCACTCTTAGTCCAATAGTTCTATATATAAAGTGAGTCACATCGGACTTAAATCACCAAGATCTATACAGACTGCAAGCCTCATAATTGCACACGACCTTCAAATTTTCTTGGATGGAGTCGTGATGGGCTTCTTTTATTTAACTAATGTCTTACTGCAATTGTAACATTTAATGATCTAATGGTCAAAATTGCACTTAATCATCATGTTCAAACCTTCAATTTTCAAATATATGGGAGA
Organism: Fraxinus ornus; assembly: GCA_903798235.1. Classification (NCBI taxonomy): domain Eukaryota; kingdom Viridiplantae; phylum Streptophyta; class Magnoliopsida; order Lamiales; family Oleaceae; genus Fraxinus; species Fraxinus ornus. Next base: position 18,900 of record CAIGRF010012230.1, on the reverse strand, counting down.
TGGAAGTGTAAGTCACCAATTTATAATTTTAATTGAATTAGTAAAAGAAATCATTGTCAAACTACTCAGTAAAAGTTGAAATCTAAAAAGTCAGCAGAGCTGCCAAGAGTCAAATAAAAGCACTGACGAATATGTTTCTCATTTACATTTTATAATTATATAAATAATCATGTACAAAAATCATTTTCCACGGAATAATACCCACCTTTTAGATATTACATGTAAAAAAATCAATTTAGTTCTCAAATGTGAATTTGTGATATCAAGGGTATGTTTGAGCCATATTATTTTATAAGAATGTATTTTAGAATAGTAGACTGATGGAGAATGTATGGTTGAAAAAGAAGAAAAAATTATTGAAGTGATAAAAAATATTATTTTATTGAAGAATGTATGGTTGAAAATGAGTTGAAATGAAAATTTTTAAGAGTTTATCTACTTGTATATAATGTAGCAGAGACGATGAAGAGGCTGAAACGCAGTAGACAATAAGAGAGTGCTAGAAATGAAATCGCAAGGGTTGAAAATTGTGAAGAAATTCGGGTCAGACCGGTGAGGTTCTTCCGGTTTGGATACTATTCAGGAAGCGGGCCTGCTTCTGACCGAACGAATGAAATTTTACATAAATAGCATCCATTTGGTACAGAACTTCTGGATTAGTACTTCAATTGTACACTTTTACTTCCAGCAGTCTTTTCTTTATGATTGTCAACATCCTTTTAGGGAGTATTTGTTTAGGCACTATTTTCATCTCCGAATTAGATTTCATCTGATATCGCACTCTTAGTCCAATAGTTCTATATATAAAGTGAGTCACATCGGACTTAAATCACCAAGATCTATACAGACTGCAAACCTCATAATTGCACACGACCTTCAATTTTTCTTGGATGGAGTCGTGATGGGCTTCTTTTATTTAACTAATGTCTTATTGCAATTGTAACATTTAATGATCTGATGGTCAAAATTGCACTTAATCATCATGTTCAAACCTTCAATTTTCAAATATATGGGAGATGGAAGTGTAAGTCACCAATTTATAATTTTAATTGAAATAGTAAAAGAAATCATTGTCAAACTACTCAGTAAAAGTTGAAATCTAAAAAGTCTAAAGCAGAGCTGCCAAGGGTCAAATAAAAGCACTGACGAATGTCTTTCTCGTTTACATTTTGACACTTTATTATTATCTAAAATATTATATAAATAGTTATGTATAAGAATCATTTTCCACGAAATAATGCCTACCTTTTAGATATTACATGTAAAAAAATCAATTTAGTTCTCAAATGTGAATTTGTGATATCAAGGGTATGTTTGAACCATATTATTTTAGAAGAATGTATTTTGGAATAGTAGATCGATGAAGAATGTATGGTTGAAAAAGAAGAAAAAGTTATTGAAGTGATGAAAAATATTATTTTATTGAAGAATGTGTAGTTGAAAATGAGTTGAAATAAAAAATTTTAATATGTCCCAAACAGTTGCCAAATTGTCAATTTGTCATTGGAATTTGCCACAACATTTTATCTCTTGTGATGGAATCCATTGTTGCATTTTAGGGCACTCAAAAGGTGGAATGATTGCCAACTTTTGTGAGAATTTACCCTAAAATCATGGTCTTAAAGCCATTTTTTTTTTATATGTTGCATGGGACAAGCTATGTTCCTCCAACCATTAATGAAGCAATTGACTTCTTTCGAGGCCTCCGAACCGATCTGAAATCATACGTCGAGCCCATCCCTCACAATAATCATGGGGTCCTACAAGCGATTTCACAATAAAATTCAAATCGAGCACATACCAATTGATTATTATGAATTAATTGTAACGTGACAATGAATACAACCTTGATAAAGACAAGATATGTGATGACTTTTATTTACCACCACACCCTCCCTCCCTACATTGTTCATGCCAAATTAGGTATGTTGGCATATTTTATCTATTTGTCTTTTCGCACGATTTTTTTTTTAACTTGAGCATCATAGTATATGCCTGTCATTGCACCCCAGAGCGAAAGCCGAGCATTTTAATGTTCTCTCTTATTGTGCAAATACATATACGTGGATGCAAACTTGACTTGTTCTGTTGACAACTAGATTCGATATGATTTTCATGTACACATAATTATGCTTGAATAATCCCTAAAAGTCCAGTGGGAAGGCGTTCTGGATATAAAAGACTTTATATTAAAATGGGTAGGTTTGGCCCTCTATTGGTCAAATAAGGTGAGAGCATATCCCCCAAGAATGTCGTACGAAAGAAACGCCCATTAAATGAATGTGTTTCATGCATGTGTTAATAGTTTACAACAACCAAATTTTAGCCCCGTCTTCTTATATTTTTCAATTGTACTTGGTGTACGCCAAGTTTGACAGTTTGCTCATTCGTCAATTTATTTTTAGAAAAAAAAAAAAAAGTTTTTCCGTTCACAATTTTTTGAAAACAAAAGGCAATTTAGAACTTGGTATAAAGGAAAGAGTGTACAGATAGTAAAATCTTATATTTTTTTTTTTCCTAGGGTGTTACTTTTAATTTGAAAATAGAGATTCGACTATTGTAGAGATGGCAAAAAAACTAGTCGGCTCGGGCTCGGCCCGGAAAAAGCGCGAGCTAAGGCTCGGGCCGAGCCTCATTTTTTGGCCAGGCTTTTGCTTGGCTCGGCTTGGGCCCAAAAAAGTTCGGTCCAAAAAAGCTCGAGTCGAGTCCAAGTTTCGAGTTTTGGCTCGACTTGTTAGTATGACTAGACTATTGTATATTGTGGAACTGAGTTTGACACATGAATCTCTATGATACGTTTTATTAGTTACTTTTTGTAAATAATTTCCCTAGAAATTACTTGTTAGCTTAATAAAGTAGTCTAGTCTACTACTCAATCGTGTCAACCACCACGGACCAAATCGATTCTATTTGATCATATGGAATTTAATTTGGTAAAAAGATAATTGGCCAAATTGGAGTAATATTAGGCACCAAGCAGATTCTGATTATATAATGGGATAGTTAAATTGCCAAGATTCTGAAATACCTAAATTTTGACTTGAATCCTGCAGTTATAAAATTCCTGTGTCCAAATAATTACTTGTATTGGTAAGAAATCACTGTCTTTAGTGACATGTTGCCAAATGTGACCTCTTGTCCCAGTTGCTGGCTGGCCTGCTTCATTTTATTATTGGAATTTGGAACTTAGCTCGCTGATTGGTTTTATTAAAAATTAGATTTTTTTTATATTTTTTTATATAAGTTGATGAAATATGTGGTTAAGATATCGATAAAATTTGTGAATCACAAAAAATGTGCAGTTAACTTCAACTTCAATTTTACTTTTACTTAAAGTTTTATCAACTTTTTTAATTAAATCAAACAGGAATATCAACTATAGGATGTTGATCAAGTAGACTGCTAAAGCCATTATTTTCTTCATATAAATACAAAATATTTATTGTTGAAAAAGATAACCCTACAACCAGGGGTGGACCCACATGGGGTCAAATGACCCCAAAAATTATTATTTTTTTGAGTTTTTTTTTTTTTTACCTAACATTTAGGCAGTTTTTTTTTTTACCCTACAAGACAAATGACCTAGATCTGCCCCTACCTACAACCATTATATTAGGCCCCATTTAGCGCCTCCAGGGGCTAAAAGAAATTTGGCCCATCAGACTAACATGAGTATTATGTACATGGTTTTATATTTAGAAGTATGGTGATGTGCTATTGTTATACTTGCAACAACGTCATTTAAATTACAAACTGATTTGTTACATTCTTATACTAGGGAGACCCCGTGGCTCTTTTGAACATTTCATGTTATAGTCACAAAATGCGATGTTATTTTTGTCCTTTTTTTTAGATCATACGTCGAGTCCCGACATGTAATAGAAAAAATTATCGGGAGACTTTCCCTAGAAGGCGTAAATATGACTAAGTAAACACTGAGTGAATTTCAATTTGGTAGGTATAGAAAAAGTTTTGGGACATCAAGGCCTCTTAGAGTCAAATTCTTTGAAATTGGGCACGAAATATATTCCTGCAGATTAAAAATATCTGATTTGGTCGACCAAATAATAATTAATCTAAAAAAGACAATAAAACCTAGTTGATGCTTATGTGTGAAACCAAATGTAAGCAAATTATGTAATGGAAAATGTCTTAATGACATTTTGAGATAGCTAACCCCAAAGTAAAATATTATGTTCACGAGCTAATCATTTAATTAATTTTTTTAAATTTTTTTCATGTTAAAAAAGAATGGACGACAATTTGAGATAAACTTCTAAGCCTCTAAACAATTTCTTCATTTTCTCGAAACTTCTGAAGTAAGATTGATACGATGAAATAATAGTTTAAATCATAATTGTATTGATTCAATACGCTCTGCATTGGTCTTTATGAAGGATCATTTGCATCAAAACGATCATTATGTTGATCAAAAGACCCTATCTGAATGAACCATAATCGTAAAAGTCTAGGCCCTATTTGATGCATATATGAAGCTCGTTGTGTGTGAGCTAAGAATGATTCCATTATGGTTGTACATTCTTCAATAAAATAATATTTTCCATCACGTCAATAATTTTTCCTTACTTTTTAACCACATATTTCTCATCATGTTACCATTTAAAATACATTATTTCGTTAATAATATCCATCAAACACACCTAATTTCTTCAGTACTTCAATGCTTTAAATGAATAGTGATACATGTTAACCATGTGTTTGACAAGCATTTTTTGGAAATTATAAATTTTGAAATAGTGACTGATGACAAAATGTGTGGTTGAAAGTAATTAAAAGTTTTAAATTTGTGTGTAATATTATTTTATTTGAAGAATATTTNAATAGTTTAAATCATAATTGTATTGATTCAATACGCTCTGCATTGGTCTTTATGAAGGATCATTTGCATCAAAACGATCATTATGTTGATCAAAAGACCCAATCTGAATGAACCATAATCGTAAAAGTCTAGGCCCTATTTGATGCATATATCAAGCTCGTTGTGTGTGAGCTAAGAATGATTCCATTATGGTTGCACATTCTTCAATAAAATAATATTTTCCATCACATCAAGAATTTTTCTTTACTTTTTAACCACATATTTCTCATCATGTTACCATTTAAAATACATTATTTCGTTAATAATATCCATCAAACACACCTAATTTCTTCAGTACTTCAATGCTTTAAATGAATAGTGATACATGTTAACCTTAACCATGTGTTTGACAAGCATTTTTTGGAAATTATAAATTTTGAAATAGTGACTGATGACAAAATGTGTGGTTGAAAGTAATTAAAAGTTTTAAATTTGTGTGTAATATTATTTTATTTGAAGAATATTTGGTTATAATTAAGGAAAAAAAACTTTAAAAAAAATTAATCAATCAAACACCCTCTAAGTCACATACATTACTATAGTCGGAGCTCTGATCATATTTAAAACGAATTGACCTACTCTATTAAAATATAAAATATATATTTATTTTGACTTTTCACTCTTATGATTTTGGAAGAGTCTTTGGACACGTTTTGCTAGGTTTTTGAAAAGTATTTATAAATTACTTTTGAAATAATTTTTTTAGTGTGTTTTTCTTACTAAAAAAGTTTTTAGAAGAAATTAGTCTAAATTAAAAGAGGGTATTCTACGTTAAAAAAAAATAAAAAAAATAATAATAATAAACCTTGCCTTTATCTTAGAGCCTGTTTGGTACGGCTTAAAATCCGATTAAAATTGAAAATATGACCGTTATTGGGTCCCACCCGTCTAATAAAAGTCAACAATAACAACTATATTTTGTTTTTTAATCCGATTTTAATCTCTACCAAACACCCTCTTAAACTACCAACTTGCTGGTTTTGTTTATACTAACTAGTAAAGCCAGAGAGAGTAAAAATAGTTGGCATGGCACATGGTTGGGGCTAAGACCAAGGACTAAAAAGTGACATTATAAAATAATCAGTAACTTAATATTTTAAGAATTTATCGTGTATGAGTTGTTGTATTTGTGACCGGTCGGGAAAATTAAGGGTGTTCGCTCAGTATCATAGATATTGTTAAAGATCGAGTATAAAAGGATTATACACAATTGAATAAATAAAGAACGAGAAATTTGCACCTCGAATGTAATCATAAGGAGTTATTATTTGATGATCTAATTTTTTTCTATCTAATTAATCAATTTTGTACGTTTTTCATAACGTCAATAACTACTAGAATTAAGGCATTTATTCAGTATCAAGAAAACAACACTCGATCAATTTGGAATATAACCTTGATAAGTACAATAACATATTACAGTTTTTGTAATACTACTTTGTCCCACATCAATATTTCCAGCTCTATCCATAAACTAGAACATCGTTAAAAGTCAAAAAATAAATATACGACTTTTTGCGAAATATAAGGATGTGAACCGAAAATTAGAAGTGTTGACTAATTTCCCAAAAGTGCATGTGAAAGTGGCCCACGCGCAAGAAGCTTGCGTGAAATTATCAACGTCAGAAGCTTCTGTCAACTGGTCAACAAAATACAACCAATTTGGCACAGGCCATTGTCCACTTGGTTGCGCTACAAATCATAACATCCTTTTCAGTTAGGGTAAATTCCATGATGGGATTCTAATTTTACTTTAGTATAGCACTTAGGTCCCCAACCTTCCGTTTGTCCACCCATGGCCATGTTTCCAATATTTTAGCATTCTACGAGCTATGTCCCGTCCCGTCCCGACAAAAAATTGTTTAGAAGTTAAAAGACGTCCCCTTCAATTTGAAGACTAAGCTAACACAAGACACCATCTAGTCTTGATAAAAGGTAGAAGGGATTAAGCTGCTATAATGGTATTTAAATTGGAAGGAAAAAAAAATTGGGACGCATGAGTCACTTCAAGAAGCTTTACTGCAAGCATAGTGTTAAAAGGGTAGGGATGTGGGTGCACAAATGAAAAGTTGAAAATATAATTGTCACACTTAAGGAAGGTGGAGGACCACGGGAAGAATTCTTCCTTTCAATTAATCCCAGAGGACCCACAATCAGCACCTATTAACGGTCAAGATCAAACCATCTCTATACACCATGTCACCCGATCCCTCCTCTGCGTGAATCTTTCAACATCTACAATTCTGTAACCGTGGGAACCTCTGTTTGTAGCCTAACTTTGACCATAATAAATATATTAAGACCACCAACACGTTCTTACCCACCAAACCACCACCCACCCCACCCCCACTCCCAACCAAATATCCAGTAAGATATAAGTAGACAATATTCTCCCAAGATAAGATTTGTAGTTGCCCAGTTTCTGATTTTCACCCAAAAAAAAAGGGAAAAAAAGATAGAGGAACTGCATGCAACCAAATATTGATACCATTACATCCATTCTCATTTCTTTCCAACTATCATAATTCAGATATTTCTTAGTACTCCTACTTTTACTAGTATACTTGGATTCTGATATATTTGTTTTTGAAAAGGAGAAAGAGGCTTAAATATGGCGGCTGCATTGGCCGGAGATGATCTATCTCGGGCGTCGAGTAGTAAGAGAAGCTGGAGGTCACAGAGTATAAGGGAAGTGTGGCAAGTGCCGCCGGATGTGTTCACGAGGAACAGTACACGGCGGCAAGAGGTGGATGATGAGACGGAGCTCAAGTGGGCAGCCATCGAGCGGCTACCGACTTACGACCGGATGAGAAAAGGGATGCTGCAGCAGGTTATGAGCAATGGGAGGATAGTACATGCTGAGGTTGATGTCACCAATCTTGGTGCACAGGATAAGAAGCAGCTAATGGAGAGCATTCTTAAAGTTGTTGAGGATGATAATGAAAAGTTTCTTCAGAGGCTGAGAAATAGGACTGATAGGTGGATTTTGATGATCAATACAATTTGGATACTTGATTGGCTTAAATTTGAACATGATCTGATTATGAAGTTGATTTTTGTACAGGGTGGGTATTGAAATTCCAAAAATTGAAGTGAGATTCCAGAACTTATCTATAGAGGGAGATGCATATGTTGGAACAAGGGCACTGCCTACTCTGCTCAACTCAACCCTGAATACTCTTGAGGTATTTTCTGAATTGCACATGATCTTTCTTTGAATTTTCAATGTCTGAACTGAAATTATTCATTGATCTCAATTTTTATTTTTTTTATTTTTTTAGGCTGCTGTAGGGATGATTGGGCTTTCTCCATCAAAGAAGAGGGTGGTTCAAATACTTAAGGATGTGAGTGGAATTATAAAACCATCAAGGTATACATTTAAAATCCTGTTGATCTTGTTTAATCGAGATTGTAGGAGAAATAGGTCTCAAAATATCCGTATTCATACCCTTTTACATAAATATACTGATAATTTTTTTGCAGGATGACCTTGCTTCTTGGGCCACCAGGCTCAGGCAAAACAACATTGCTAAAAGCACTAGCAGGAAAACCTGATGATGATATGAAGGTGTGATACTTTGCCTTATTTAATATGCTATAGTAGAGAGGACTAGATAATGCAATGGACGAGATTTTAACTTTTTTTCCTTTCATAATACTTCGAGTAATTTCCAAATCCAATTTACCCCCAAATATGGAAAAAGCAAAGACCAAAGAGAAACTTGAAAGGATGGAAAATACTTTTAGCTTCTTGTATAGTTTCATTTTCGTGCACTTTTCCCTTGTGTCTATGGAATTCAAAGATGATTTTATTTTTGCTTTGTTGCATTTTTTTAACTGATCTTGAGTTTGTGAACAGGTGACTGGGAAAATCACCTATTGTGGCCATGAATTTAATGAATTTATTCCGCAAAGAACCTGTGCTTATATTAGCCAGCATGATCTTCACTATGGTGAAATGACAGTTCGTGAGACGTTAGATTTCTCTGGTAGATGTCTGGGAGTTGGAACCAGGTACGAAATGCTGCTAGAATTGTCGAGACGAGAGAAAGAAGCAGGTATTAAACCTGATCCCGAGATTGATGCGTTTATGAAAGCCACAGCTATGGCAGGACAGGAAACTAGTCTGATAACGGATTATGTGCTCAAGGTCCGTACGGTTTATAGATATCTACAAGCAAATATTTATATTTAAGCCGTCTTGGGCAAGCCTAACATATCATGATTTTATAACAGATTCTTGGATTGGATATTTGTGCTGATATTATGGTGGGAGATGATATGCGAAGGGGAATTTCAGGTGGACAAAAGAAGCGTGTCACTACCGGTATGTGGTTCCACAATGAGTTCTCAACATATAGTTAGAACAATACAATTTTATATTTTTCTTAGAGATGTTAACAATCTTAAGGTTCTATTGGATACAGGGGAAATGTTGGTAGGACCAGCAAAAGCATTCTTCATGGATGAGATATCAACTGGGCTGGATAGTTCCACAACTTTCCAGATTGTGAAGTTTATGAGACAGATGGTTCATATTAATGATATAACTATGATCATCTCTCTCTTACAGCCTGCTCCGGAGACTTTTGAACTATTTGATGATGTTATCCTACTTTCGGATGGTCAGATTGTTTATCAGGGTCCGCGTGAAGACATTCTTGAATTTTTCGAATACATGGGATTTAGATGTCCAGAAAGGAAGGGAGTTGCAGACTTTCTACAAGAAGTGACTTCAAAGAAGGACCAAGAACAGTATTGGTGCAAAAGGAACCAACCTTATCGATATGTATCTGTTCCTGAATTTGCAGAGGCTTTCAATTCTTTTCACATTGGGCAAGAAATAGTGGAAGAACTTAGAATTCCATATGATAAGTCAAGAACCCATCCGGCTGCCTTGGTGAAAGAGAAATATGGTATCTCAAATTGGGAACTCTTCAGGGCATGCTTTGCGAGGGAATGGCTCCTGATGAAACGAGCTTCGTTCGTGTACATCTTCAAGACAACACAGATAACAATAATGGCAACAATTGCATTGACAGTTTTCTTGAGAACTGAAATGAAAGCTGGTCAAATAGAAACTTCTGCTAAATTTTGGGGTGCATTGTTCTTCAGTCTCATCAATGTGATGTTCAATGGAATGCAGGAGTTGGCAATGACAGTTTTCAGGCTTCCTGTGTTTTTTAAACAGAGGGATTGCTTGTTCTATCCTGCTTGGGCTTTTGCTTTGCCGATTTGGGTCCTTCGTATTCCCATTTCAGTGATGGAGTCTACATTATGGATCGTTTTTACGTATTACACCATTGGCTTTGCACCTGCTCCTGCGAGGTAAGTTCGAAAACCACCAAGTTTAATGAAATCTTTATCGTGATTCTCTTTTATTGATGGATTATCTACATACTTGTGCAGGTTTTTCAAACAATTGTTGGCATTTATTGGGGTACATCAGATGGCGCTTTCTTTGTTCCGTTTCATTGCAGCACTTGGTAGAACTCAAGTGGTTGCAAACACACTAGGAACTTTCACCTTGCTGATGGTGTTCGTACTTGGAGGCTTCGTCGTAGCAAAAGGTCCGTACTTCATTCTTTTATTCACTATGTTTAAGTAACATTTTTTGCTGAACATGTTTGTGATTTTCTGAAGTTACTTTTTAGGGAGGAGGATTTTTTTAGCTTAAAAGTTTACTTTTGTGAAAGCAAGTCTTCACTTACTTCCCAAACAAGTACTTTTACCTATTTTAGGCTTAGCCAGACATGATCTACATAGTTTTATTCAGTAAGGAATTCCTTCATTTTATACTCTTGTTGCAAAAACTTCATCTATTCTTTCATCTTGCATTTCACAGATGATATTCAAGATTGGATGATCTGGGGATACTATGTTTCTCCTATGATGTATGGACAAAATGCCATTGCCATCAACGAGTTTCTTTCTGAGAGATGGAGCGCAGTAAGATCTCTTGATACTCATCTCCACATTACAGTTTATAAGCAAAAATATGCTATTAATGTTGGTTTTTATACTTGCCTGACGCAGCCCACAGAAGGACGTGAAAACACAGTTGGAAAGACTCTTCTTCGAGACAGAGGTTTATTTACAACGGAGTCATGGTACTGGATTTGCATTTTTGCTCTTTTCGGATTCTCTCTTCTTTTCAACGTTCTCTTCATCGCTGCATTGACATTCTTAAATCGTGAGTAAAAAATTCGTACTAGCTTTTTTGAATTTTATGGTGCAGTATAAATTATAAAAAGTACATCTCTTAACTGTGTCCTTTTGAACTCAATCTCAGCTCTGGGGGATAATAAAGCTGTCATAAGAGAGGATGGAGAAGAAGAAAATAAGAATAGAAGGCAATTGACATCAAGTGCCGAAGGTATGTAGTTTCTTAAAACCGTTTTTTCTATTGAAGTTGTCTTTTCTGACCTTGTGGAAGGTAGCAAGACATAATTGCTTAATCACGAGAACTAAAATTCTTAACCAAACAGGGCATTCTTAAATGTTTTCAATTGTTGTTGCCTTTGCAATCAATTAAACATTATAACATGCTCAGAGCTGTTTCTCGGAGACATTAAAGAAGTATTTTCATTATACCTACATTCATCTGATGTATAATGATAACTACAGGTGTTCAAATGGGTGTGAGGAATCCCCGCGGAAATGTTGGAACAGAAAACAATGAAACAAGAAAAGGGATGGTTCTGCCTTTTGAGCCCCTCTCACTTGCATTCAACCATGTGAATTACTACGTTGATATGCCTGCTGTGAGTCTCCCACTCATAACCTTTATCCATAGTGTATATGCTCCATCCCTTACAAAATTTCTGACTTGTGAAATTGTTTTATATCAGGAAATGAAGACTCAAGGGGTTACCGATGAGAGACTGCAACTGTTAAGAGATGTTAGTGGTGCTTTCAGGCCAGGCGTGCTGACAGCTTTGGTTGGTGTGAGTGGAGCCGGAAAGACCACCTTGATGGATGTCTTGGCCGGAAGAAAGACTGGAGGGTATATTGAAGGAAGCATAAGTATTTCGGGTTTCCCGAAGATCCAAGAAACATTTGCACGAGTCAGCGGTTACTGTGAACAGAACGATATCCATTCACCTTATGTTACTGTATACGAGTCACTCCTTTACTCTGCCTGGCTACGCCTTGCTGTTGATGTGAAGACAGAAACACGAAAGGCATGTAACTGTGAAACCTTGTCTGAGAACCATACGGTATATCATAGAAATCATACATAAGCATTGTTGACTGACAGAGTTTTTCTCATTTCAGATGTTTGTTGAGGAGGTAATGGATTTAGTTGAGCTTAATCCCTTGAGAAATGCCCTTGTTGGACTTCCAGGAGTGGATGGTCTTTCAACTGAACAGAGAAAGAGGCTCACTATTGCTGTAGAATTAGTTGCCAATCCTTCCATTATCTTTATGGATGAGCCCACCTCCGGACTTGATGCTAGAGCTGCTGCAATTGTCATGCGTACAGTGAGAAACACGGTGGATACAGGCCGAACAGTGGTCTGCACGATTCACCAGCCTAGCATCGACATATTTGAAGCTTTTGACGAGGTATAGTTTCACTTATAAATGCCTTAATAGCTAAATCTTCAACCCCTGTATAGCTGCATTTTGTTTGACACGCGTACATTGACTTCTCCTTGCAGCTACTGTTGATGAAGAGAGGAGGACAAGTGATTTATGCCGGACCTCTTGGTCGCCAATCACATAAGCTTGTCGAATATTTCGAGGTGAGGTTTTCTCTATTGTATGAGTTTTTTGCTGTTCTATGAAGTCAGCTTCACTCACAAGCTAATAAAGTTTTATCATCCTTGAGATGGTAAAAAAACATCCTCTTTTCAATGGTCATTTGACCAATAAGCTGATATATGGCTTTTTTCTACTTAATCATGCAGGCTGTACCAGGAGTTCCCAAGATCAAAGAGGGCTACAATCCAGCAACTTGGATGTTAGACGTCAGTTCTAGTGCTGCCGAGGCTCAACTCGACATTGATTTTGCAGAAATTTATGCCAACTCAGATCTTTACAGGTGAGTGATAGACGACACAGTACCCCTACAACATGGTATACAGTATTAGACATAATTGAATAGTTTTTCTTATTATTGTCCAGTATTTTACAATTCACCTTACCAAACAAGTCATTAGCCCAGAAGCCTTGGACTGAGGTTGTTGATCATTTCCTTAATTTTCCAATTTCAGGAGGAACCAGGATTTAATAAAGGAACTTAACACTCCAGCACCAGGCTCGAAGGATCTCTACTTCCCTACACAATACTCCCAATCCTTCTTAATTCAGTGCAAGGCTTGCTTCTGGAAACAACATTGGTCATACTGGAGGAACTCACAGTACAATGCAATTAGGTTTTTCACAACAGTTGTCATAGGAATTCTATTCGGCGTTATATTTTGGCAAAAGGGAGATAAAATGTAAGTCCAACATTTCCTTGTTTGAAGCTTGCTTAGTCATTTAATTCTAAAGAAAGCAATCAGTCTAAACATCTTTAAACTGCTGTTATAATCATAAATGACATTACCTAACAAAAAGCTCGACTCTAACTCTGTGTTCTTCCAACAGAAATAGACAACAAGACTTGATCAATCTGTTGGGAGCTATTTATGCTGCTGTTCTTTTCTTGGGAGCCACCAATGCTTCCGCAGTTCAATCTGTTGTAGCAATTGAGAGAACAGTTTTCTACCGTGAAAGAGCCGCAGGAATGTACTCAGAGTTGCCCTATGCGTTTGCTCAGGTATGAAATGGAAATTTTCAGTTCAGGTTTTTTAAGTTAATTTGTACATAATCAGCAATCTTATCACTTAACCAGCAATTCTAATTATATGCATTTGCCCTGTTTATAGGTGGCTATAGAGACGATCTATGTTGCAATTCAGACGTTTGCTTACTCTCTACTTCTGTACTCCATGATTGGATTCCACTGGACAGGAGAGAAGTTCTTCTATTTCTACTACTTCATATTCATGTGCTTTACCTACTTTTCTATGTACGGTATGATGGTTGTCGCATTGACACCAGGCTTCCAAATTGCTGCCATTGTTATGTCCTTCTTCCTCAGTTTCTGGAACTTGTTCTCTGGTTTCCTCATTCCCCGTCCAGTACGTATTACTATTTCCACCACACGAAACAACCTTTCAAAATATAACTTTACTTGCTATTTCAATAATTTACAACTAAATTGGTGCACAAATTCTTGCAGCTTATCCCAATCTGGTGGAGGTGGTACTACTGGGCTTCTCCTGTTGCCTGGACAATCTATGGTATTTTCGCATCTCAGATAGGTGATCAGACGGGCGAACTTGAACTCACTGGCAACACTGGTAGAGTAAGGATTAATGATTTCCTTAAAGACTACTTGGGTTATGACCACGACTTCCTTATACCAGTTGTTTTTGCCCATGTTGGTTGGGTGCTTCTCTTCTTCTTTGTGTTTGCCTATGGCATCAAGTATCTTAACTTCCAAAGGAGATAAAGGAATCGGAATTTTTCGGGGGGACGATATTTTTTTAAGATATTTAGATTTATACCATATAGGTTAAGTGTATATCAGCTGCGTTGTAGGTGTAGCTCAGCATATTGGAGAAATGACAACTGTTTACTTCTCCTTTTTTTCTTGAATTCCTCTTGGTACCACTGTAGTTTTGTCTGGTTTGATTTCTTATTCAATATATGTATAATTATTCTTTTTATCCCAGTGAATTGTAGAATGCTTCTGTATCATACAAGGAAATAAAGTGCTTCTGAAAAGTTTATTATAGACTTTTTTTTCACATCTTTTTATAAGACACACGGTCATAACTTCATCTAGATTCGATTCTTAAGAGAATAGTATGATAAAGTTTCAGTTCATTTTCATGAATCACATTTTTCTTAGGGCATTGGTATTCTTCATTCTTGTAAATGATGCTTGTTATATAAGCTGAAAGATAATATAGTGATTGTGCCAATTCATAACATTATCAGGAACAAAACTGCAAGTGACTGGACAAAAGCAAAAACTAACCATCAGTAGTACTTGATCAACATTTAATCCTATGAGCATTTACGCTCTCCCTTCGTATTTAAAGGTGCATCTGGAATGCACTGAGTCTCCCTCTTGCTCCTCACTCTAAAAGTCCCAGATAAAGTACAAGAACTTTTCTTCCTTATTCGCTGGTACTGTTAGTGTTTCTTCACTACAATTTCCTTTCTCACTAGACATAAATTGCAGAAATTCAATCCTCCCATGCTTAGTCTCGAGATAATTTTTATGCAATCTCTCTGCCTCTCGTAACCCAGAAAGTGTGCCATTGAGCTTTGCCAACATTAAATTGTGATTTGCAGATTTCCCGATGCAGACCTTATTCGTGTTCCCAAACCCCATGTCTACAAGAAAAATAAAACGTTCATTAAGTAGAGAATGAGAAAGCACGCGAAGCAAGTCAAAAACAGAATATCAAAAGCAACCAAGCATTCTCCAGTTGAACAGACTCGCACATTAGCAGTGTTCAGCATACACCACCTGTCAAGAAATATAAATTGTATTATTATTGTCTTGTTAATATTACAATGTAGAAGACCCTATTTATAGGGTTACAAATAACTGTAAAAGTAAAAAAATATACAAGGAAAGATTACACAATCAATTACTAAGGAAAGTAATCATACAAAAAAAGAAATATTATAATGGAAAATATTCCATATTATATTTCTATATTTAACACC